>WBMV01003387.1:1869495-1909561 GCA_013396655.1 Campylorhamphus procurvoides | reverse complement strand
GCTGCGGGGACAGTGAGGGGACACTGCTGGGATACTGAGGGGATATTGAGGGGACACTGTGGGGATACTGTGGGGACACTGAGGGGGCACTAAGGGGATAGTGAGGAGACACTAAGGGGGGACACTGAGGGGACAGTGAGGGGACGCTACGGGGACAGTGAGGGGACACTGCAGAGACACTGGGGGGACAGTGTGGGGATACTGAGAGGACACTGTGGGGACAGTGAGGGGACATTGAGGGGATACTGAGAGGACACTGCTGGACATCGCGGGGACAGTGTGGGGATAGTGAGGGGACACTGCGGGGACAGTGAGGGGACAATAAGGGGACAACTGAGGGGATATTGAGGTGATACTGAGGGGACACTGCTGGACATCGCGAGGACAGTGAGGGGACACTGTGAGGACAGTGAGGGGATAATAAGGGGACAGTGAGGGGACGGTGTGGGGATACTGGGGGGACACTGCTGGGCATCGCGGGGACAGTGGGGGGACACTGGGGACACTGAGGGGACACTGAGGGAACAGTGTAGGGATACTGAGGGGACACTGAGGGGTCAGTGGAGACACTGAGGTGACACTGCAGAGACAGTGAGGAGACATTGGGGGGACACTGTGGGGACACTGAGGGGCTCCCTGGAGGACACCAAGTCTGACCTTGCCACTGCATGCCCTCTGTGCCCTTAGAGGCCGTGCTCCAGATCAAGTTAATTACAGCCAGGCTGCTCGGTTTCCAGGTATTTCTAATACTGCTTCTTTTATTGTTGTTTGTTAAGCAGAGGCTCTTTTATACTCGTAGAAAGGGTGAGGGTGTTCAGCCTGGGAAGAAAAGGCTCCAAGGAGACCTCAGAGCACCTTTGAGTGCCTAAAGGGACTCCAGGAAGGATGGAGAGGCACTTTGGATGTAGTGACAGGACAGGGCAGAATGGCTTCACACTGATGGAAGGGAGGTTTAGATTAGATATTGGGAAGAAATTCTTCCCTGTGAGGATGGTGAGGCTCTGGCACAGGTTGCCCAGAGAAGCTGTGGATTCCCCATCCCTGGAAGTGCTCAAGGCCAGGCTGGACAGGGCTTGGAGCAACCAGGGATAGTGGAAGGTGTCCCTGCCCTGGGACAGTGTCAGCACTGGGTGATCCTTAGAGGTCCCCTCCCACCCAAACCATTCCATTGTATTACAGAATTAAAACCTTACTTGGAGTGAAACTGGTATCTTGTGATTGGTGTTCTTTTGTGACAAATTAAACCTTTGCCATCGCATCATTAGCAAGTCACTTGAAAAGAAATGGATGGATGGGTGGATGGATGGATGGATTGGATGGGTGGGTGGGTGGATGGATGGGATAGATAGATAGATAGGTAGATAGATAGATAGATAGATAGGTAGATAGATAGATAGATAGATAGATAGATAGATAGATAGATAGATAGATAGATAGATAGATAGATAGATAGAACGAAGTAAAGAGACCCGTGGGCTATAAAACCTGCAGACCGGCCGTGGCTCGGCGCATGCGCGGCGGCACGCCCGTGAGAACTACAGTCCCCGGCATGCCCCGCGGCGCCCCCGCGCATGCGCGGCGGGTTGCGGGGTGCTTGGCGGCGGTGCCGGTGCCGGGCATGGAGGAGGCCGGCGGCAGCGGCGTGTCGGGGCCGGCGGGCGGGGACGGGGATGGGCCGGGAGCGGGAGCGGGCCCAGCCGATGAGGACCGGGACATGGAGGGGGCCCCCAGCTGCTCGGGGTCGCGCTCCGTCCCCTGCGAGTTCCCGCGGAGCCGCTCGGAGTCCAGCGGCGATGAGGACGACGACGACGACGAGGAGGAGGAGGAGGAGGAAGAGGAGATGGAGGGGGACGGCGCGGCTCGGTTCGGGACGGATGACGGGGAGCACGACTCGGACGACGACCGGGAGGTAAAAGGGACGGGAGGGTTCACCGGGCCCCGCTCCCGGCGTGCCCCGCGTGGGGGAATGGCCTTGATTATTGTGTGGTTTAATATTTCTTTTGTCACTACCCGAGTTCGCTTTGTCCGGCTCGTTTGAAAGCAGCCCTCGAAAACTCCCGGCGTGGCTGGGAGGGTGGTGGGCGGCGGCACGTGGGCGAAATGAATGGTGGTATGGAGGGAAAGCAAGCCCTTCCTCGGTCTGGCTCAGAGACAGAACGTAAACACACCATGTGTTACCTCTTTCAGACACGGCTCTGATCGCAGCCATTGGAAAACTTGTTGCTTTTTTGAAATAGCATCATTCAGGCAGCAAAGTTGTCGTGGAATTAGTTGTGTGCGTTCCTGATCAGTCTATGTCGTGAACAGAACTCAGAGCAATGAAATTGCAATCTTTTCTTCAATATGAATCTGTATGATCCATAACCGTGTGTGTATGCAAGAGGTGTCTGTCTCTTGTGTAAACTCCTTATATATCTTAATTGGGGGCCCCAACACGTCTGATGAGCGTTTTCAAATAATGATACACGTTATCACTATCCACTTCAAGCTTGCTGACCATTTGATGTTTTGTTAAAAGAGTTTATCCAAAAGAACTTTTCCCAACATTATTTTTTAAAGATTGGTTTTCAAATATGATACATGAAACAGATTGGGCTGGCATTTAGAAGACTAGATAAAAGTCTTTAGGAAAGAGCTGTATATAAGGAGTGATGGACCTCTTAGGAAAAGCCATTCCTCTAGCCTATTGATCTGAGGGTTTTTTCATGGTTTAAGACTATGGTATTTTGGAATCAATCAGGAAATTTCATGGCTTAGTCTGTGTATTAAAACTCTTACAAACTGTCTTTGTTTGTAGCGTATGATAAACCTCACAGAGCTGACCCCTTACATCCTGTGTTCCATCTGCAAAGGTTACTTTATCGATGCTACAACTATTACAGAATGTCTGCACACCTGTAAGTATCAGTATTGTCTGTCTAAGAGTTTAATTGCAAATTCAAACAAAATCAGTGTTGATATGTTCTGGGTTCATAAAGATAATTCTGTTTGAAGTGAATGTGTGTTGTATTTATTCTGTTCCATAAGAACATATACTTGTGGATACTCTAAGCATCAGAAAATCATGAAATCAATCAATCATGAAGTCACCTTTCCAGATTAAGAGGGAAGACACTATATATATAAGAAAAGGCAAAGCCAAAATAAGACAAAAATAGAGCTACTACATACACTTTCTTAATTATTTTTAAGTATGCTCTAAGACTTTTGAGTGTTTAACTGAGGAAAGAAAGTTGAATAGCTCTGCTAATAATGGACTAAAGAGTTTCCTAAATTGTTGTTGATGTGAATTCAAAAAAATTCCACAAAAAAATTCCGACAAAATTCCATAAACTCTGTGGAAGTACTGGTTCAGATGGAGAAATTGTGCTCTGCACCGATGAGACAGTTTGTCTATAATCTCATTAATGGAAATAGATGAGTAATAAAATACTGATTTCAATGTTCTTGTCTTGTTATTCATCCACTCAATCCTAGTGCTAACAGCTTATTTTGTTGCTAACAGAACTATTTTCTCTTAAAACTAATAAAATCCTTTCTGTGAAGCTGACTCTTTCAGCCACACCCGTGTTCTTACCCACATCCAAGAATCCTGACTCCCTACACCTCCCAGCCACTCACACTACAAAGAGAGGGAAAACTCTTTTTCTTTTTTTCCCCTTTTTTTCTTTTTTACCTGGGGCTCTGCTTACTAGTTTGTTATATAGCACATAATGTTCAGCAAAGTGTATAATTTAGGAAAAAGCACAGCTGTTAGTAAGGATGACATAATGTTGCAAGTGCAACTGTAGTGGTCCCCTTAGAAGTTTCCTGGTAAATATTGTGGAAAAGTTTGATGTGTTCAGGCTGATAGGAAACTGATTTGATAGAAAGGTATTTATCCTAGATATTTCCACTTGTTAGGTTTCCTTTCAAATTTTTGAAGTACATGTGAAATACAATGAAAATGGCAGAGTTATGATTTCTTACCTCATTTCTACTGAAACAGTCTGTGGGTTGGTTTTCAACAGTCAAAATTCTCTTGTCTTAGTTCTACTCACGTTGTAGATAACACAATTACAACACTGAACATCCACCTTTGCATCAGTTGGATTAGGAGTGTTCAATAACTTGCCTCATTTTGTTTCTTGACAAATTTTATTTGGGAGGTCTGGGTATAATTGCTCCTTTTGCCTTAACAGATGGCACTGTATAATGGACATGTGACTCCCGTGGGGTTTCTTTTCTTTGTAGTTTGTAAAAGCTGCATCGTGAGACACTTCTACTATAGCAACAGATGTCCAAAATGCAATATTGTTGTACATCAAACACAGCCCCTTTATAATATCAGGTAATAAGCTATGGCCATTTTTATAGATTTACTGCTTGCTTTTAAATGTTTTGATTTGCAGACTTGTGGTGCTTTCCTATTTCAAATGAAGGAACACATTGTGTTCTTTGGTGATATGTTTCATCTCAATAATTAAGATAGAAAAACCTCAGTTTACTGTTTTATTCAACTTTGTACCCATTTCTAGAGTTTGTTACTCTTCATCCTGTGTATTTTTATGTGTTTGCTCAGTGTTACAGGTGTTATGAGCTGCATCACAGAAAGATGAAGCTTTGTTGTCTTGGTATACTTTTTAACTCTGAAAATTTGAGTCTTAACTTAGCTGTTCATGAACGATAGTGCTTGAAACTTTACATGGCTTCTGCTGTAGCTCTGCTGTCTGGATGTGTGTTTCGAGACATGTGGAATTGCTGTTCTGGCACTCTTCTCTTTATGTTCCTCACGTTTCTATGGTGTATTTTGTGTCTTTGTTACAGTTTAATGATACTGCTTTATGTTGCATCTAAGATTTTCTTCGTTCTTTTTTTTTTCCTATTTCATAGACCAGACCGACAACTGCAAGACATAGTCTATAAATTAGTTGTCAATCTCGAGGAAAGTAAGTACCTGTCTTTATTACCATATAGGTATCGAAAAGACTGAACAGGAAACAGTAATTAAAAGTCCTGTTTCTATTCTGTACTCTTTAAAATGGTTTTGTAATGTTTAGTTATAAATATAATGAATTAACTGTGACAACTGGCATCTCTGGCTGCTAAAGGATATTAATGGTAGCAGTGTGTGTACCCTATCTCATGAAACACGTGTCACTGTATTCAGATAAACATCCACATAATACTTCATAGTCATGCCTCTTATTTTTGTAGAAGTATATCATATATATCATGTGTATATCGTGTAACAAGTTCACTTTGCTCGGTTGAAACAAGTTGCTAAGACTGATTCTCTCAAATGCTTTTTTTTTTTCCTCACTGCCATATTTACTTGTCTGATTTTAAATGCATTCACTCTTGTATCCCATTTACCTTCAGCTTTGGGAGCCAATGAATCTGGTCCTCCCAGGTGGACCAAATGAAAGATACAATCTAGTGGATGTGTAAGGACTATAGACAGTATAAAAGTAGTCATGACGGCAGAAGGGTACTAGTTTTTGCCGTTATTTCAGTATGAGTTATGGCCAGTTTCTCTGATTTCTTCCCAGTTTTTACTAACAGAATTTTAGTCTGGGTATCTTAAGTGTCTCAGCATCATATGGAATACTAGTGATGGTGAAGGTATGTAGGAAATTAGAAAGTTTTTACTGCACTGACCATTGGAATTTATATGGATATTCTCAGCATCTGGAATAACATATCAATCTTTGTATTGTGATGTTTTGTTTTTTTTTTAGGAGAAAAAAAGCAAATGCATGACTTCTATAAAGAAAGAGGATTAGAAGTGCCCAAACCAGGTGAGCTGAAATCACTTTGGTGGATACTGTTAAGGAAATATTTACTATATAATTTATTCTAAAGGGCTTTTCTTAAAATATTAGCTCACAACTGAAGGAGATGTGTAGTATTGGAAATACGGAATTCTTGGTTATCTGGTTACTATAACTTGTCACAGATCTTAGATTACAAAAACAGATGGAATTGGCAACACTTAAACCCCAATAATGGTTGGATTTTTTTAACAATATATTTTGTTTACAACCATATAAAATGTGCATTAATTTTATTTTCTGGGCCCTAGTAAATAATAGACATTTACAAAGGAGTAAAAATAAAAATTTGGAAGTCTGCTCATGGATGTGAGATTATTTTGTGTCTTACTATCAAACAAACAGGAGAAGGGCCTTGCAGAAAGATGCTAAAATGCTGGTTCAGATACACAGCATAGAATATAGGCAGAGCTGATTTGGTAATAAAAAAATAGAATTAATTGTAAGGGCTTTTTTCCTGATGAGCTCTTCTGTTTTGCATGTTAGCATCTTATGCTGCCTTTATTTCAAGTTATCTTTGCATTTTGGCTGTTTGAATATTTTAGCTGTCCCACAGCCAGTTCCACCTAGCAGAGGAAGACCTCGGAAAGTTTTGGGCTCAGTGTTCCGAATTCCACCAGAACTCGACATCTCCATACTTCTGGAGTTTATTGGGTGAGTTGTGGGCTGATGTGAGAGCAGCTGGCTGACATGCTGCGTGAGTGTGTTGGGCCATTAACTGGCCTTTGGTTTTCATTAAATGTATATTTCTTCCATATCAAATAGCAGTGGGGAGTTGACTTTGACTTACAGTGGAATAGTGACAGCCAACTACGCATAGCTAGATAATGCACATAATTAAATGTTTAAGATGTGTCTTCCTATGAAAACAGCTTCCCAAAAGTGTAGTTTTAAAGCTTGCATGTGTTTTGTTTTTGACAAGGTAGTGCAGCCTCAATAAACTGAATGGTGGAATCCCTGTCTGTTCAGTCCCTCATCCTGTAGGTGGCAGTACCGTCAATGCTGACTGTGCTTGGACCGGCTTGTGGGCAGTGTAACTCTTGTCTCTACCCAGATTGTGCCTCCTTTTGGCTTGACTTTGTTGGAACAAAAGGTTCAGAGACCTCCAATGCGCAATGATACCAAACTGTTACACAAATGACATAAAATTTTAAGCCCTTGGAAACTGAAGTTCTGTCAACAAAGCATATCCTTGCTCAGCCTCACTCTTTGTAGACATCTTCTTATATGTTATGTCCAGTTTCTCCACCGTCTCTCATTTTATTCAGAGTACAGAATACAGTTTTGCTTCATGGGTAAATTTTGGTCAAGCTGGTGGTGGCGTGTGACTTCCTGTTTTGTTAGCTTTGGTTTTATGTTGCCCATTGTGTGTCTTTGTTTCTTTAAATGATTGTGGAGTGGGAGTACAGGAAGAAAAGAGAAGGTCTTAAAGCTAAACCTGTGGGGAACAGTGTTTGAATGTGCTATAGGATTTCCTTAGGTGTTAAAGTATTGACACCAGGCTCTTGGCTCCTTTAGATAGGTTTGCAGGCACAAATCAGTTATCTGGTAGCTCAAGCTGGTACCTCACGAGAGGGACCGCAAAAAGAAATCATGGGGCAATTACGCCCATATGATCTAAACTCCCCATCCCTCATGGGAGGCCAGGCTAACAGTCATTTTAGGGTCTGGGGTCTTCTGACTCTTTCATTACCCAGTGGTTCCTGTGTGATCATGTTCACATCCTCTTTGGTCTGTTTTGGTCAGTTCTGTGGTCCGTGTTATAACATGGTTGTTACTGATCATATACTGTGATTTATGGGCTGTCCATTCCAGCTATGAATTTTTAAGTAGCATTTAAACTGCTGCGTTTGTATATTCTGACTCTTGTTAATGTTCAGGCTTTTAGCTGCAGTTTTTGCTATAATCGATCTTTGACTTACACAACAGAGCCATGTAGTTCAAGTAGAGTTCAACTTGTGGCCTAACAGACAATTCTGGCTATAGTATCAAGCAATCTCTCGGCTGCTTTCAAATATTATAAAATTTTTAACACCATGAATCCACATACCTGTCTTAATTTCAGTTCATTTTCTCCTGCCTGACTTGCAACTGAATGCTCGCAAGGACAGCTGAAAGCATTGGGAGTTATTACTAAAACTGTAGTATCAAGTGTTTTTCAGGCAATTCCAATCTTGGGTGTCCCAAATTGGGCACTTGTGGTCCTTGGTTAACTTCCAATACAGTTTGTCTCAGGTTACTCTTTTTAAACTAGCTATTATACTGCCATTCTGCTGAGTGGAATGGTGTGGAGGTACATACATACATTCATGTGTTGAGGAAGTGAGACCAAGGAAAGTATTTTGCATTGGGAGCAGGATTGTCATAGGTGAAGCCAAGAGCCATGTGTGGAACAGAAGAGGGAGCAAAGACATATGGCTGTTCAGCCTGTGACCATTGTGTATGTTATACTCAGAACTTGATTTAAATACATTTTTAATTTTACTTGTAAAGGCTTTTTTGCCTTCAATGGATGTGGTGTAAAACACATGGTCTGACTGTGTCTTGTGCAGTCACGATCTGCAGGTGAGTGTGAGGGGTCCCATTCCAGACTGGTGATGGAACCAGGCAGTGCTGTGTAGGTGGCAGGGGGGGCACGAGGAGCATGCAGTGCTTCTGTACCAACAGCCCCACACTTGCTCAATGGTAACTGCACTGAAAAATGCCTTTAGAAAACAGCAGTTAGATTTTAGGTCTCCCTTTAGGTTGGTGTCACTTGGTGACTCTGTATAAAAGCTTCCCTAGATTGTTGTGACTGCAGGATCGGTTACAGTTTGAACTGACTGTGGTGAAAACAAGTCTGATTTAGATCTCCACTGTGAAAGCCTCCTGGTTACTGCCCCATTTCTATCATTGTCAGCGAGGGTGTTTGGGGTTTTTTTTTTCTAAGCAAGAAGAAGGTAACAGGCGATTTAGACCTCAAAACTAGTAAACCTCTGTCTGCCTAAGAAGCAACATGACTTTTGAATCTGTGTTGTTGAATCTGGTAATTTTATTTCAAGCTTCCATTCTAGCATTGGCAAAAAAAGCAGGTAATACTTTGCAAATACCATCTATACTGTGTGGAACTGTTCACTGTAGTTTTGTTACTTATATGGAGGGAAGCACAGAATGTCTCTAACAAAAAAAAAAGAAAAAGGATGATGGCTTAACAGCCATTTATTTAATTTAGTGACTTTAACCTTTGATACTCTTTGATACTTTTTAAGTTTAAATGTAATGTTT
Source organism: Campylorhamphus procurvoides (assembly GCA_013396655.1). Taxonomy (NCBI): domain Eukaryota; kingdom Metazoa; phylum Chordata; class Aves; order Passeriformes; family Dendrocolaptidae; genus Campylorhamphus; species Campylorhamphus procurvoides. Next base: position 1,900,484 of record WBMV01003387.1, on the reverse strand, counting down.
TTTCCTCTTCTATGGTCAAAATTGAAGAATACAACTTGGCTACGAGAAATTAATAAAACATTTTGGATAAAGAAAACTTGGAATAGGTTAGAGTAGCCAGAAGAAATTGTTACGTTGAAATTTTGACTGTCTGTATTGTGTCTTTAGAGTATATAATCCAATCACCTGTGGCTGTGGAACTGTATCAAAGAAAATGACAGCTGTAGTCAAAAAGCTTTTCTATATTTGTTTCTTAGTTCATGATAGTTTTACCTAGCTCTGTCTGATATCTGGTTCATATTTAGAGGTGAAGATAATCAATTACACTAACTTGAAGTGGTGTGCTAATGTGTGGTCTGAACAAGTGTTATATTTGTTTGCTATAGCAAATGATCAGTTATAGAGATGTTTGATTTTTGCCTTCGCCAGTGCAATGAAATACTTCATTTTTAGCTCTCTCGTGTGTACATAGTTGCTAATGCAGTGCAAGAATAATGAAATGTCATGGATTTGGTTTAATTAAGTTGTAAATTTATATGTTGCACTAAAAGAAGAAAGTGGAGTGTAGCTGATCAGTGGTGGGTCACAGGCTCAGGGTGTACAAATCAGTGAACCTCAGTGGAAACCAGCTGGAAATTTGGTCATTTGCCGCCTTTGTGTGTATTTCACATTCCAGAGAAACAAATGCTGCTTTCCTGAGTTCCTTGATAGCATTAATATTGTCATATAAATAGTCTGGAAGGTCAACAGTTGGCCCAGGCAGCCCCTTAGGTTGTTGCATATGTACTGTGAGTAATTTCTTAGGTACTGTCTGTTAAAACTCCAAATATCAAAGACCAGGAAGTATGGATATTTAAGCAGCATTAGTATGCTATGAAAATTAATGGTGTGTTTAAAGATGGCTGTAGGCTATGTTGGTTTTTACTCCCATTTCACATAGACAAACCTTAAAGTCATAAATAGGTGAATTCATAAGAAAAATGGAGCAGAAAAATAAAGGATAGGAGAAAAAGATATGTAAATGTAGTCTAGTATTATTTCACATATTGCAGTTTAATGAAAGGAAGACCCTGAACTGGTAAATATGCTTGATATGCAAGATGCTCATAAATCAATAAATCACTGTTATAAAGAGTTTGAGGATATTAATAACTGTTAACCTTAGCAATATTGACTGTTTACTCTTCTCTTGTATTTTTTTTTTCAGAGCTAATGAAGGCACAGGGAATTTTAAGGTACAGATGTGATTTGAATTTTCCTCTTTTGGTTTACTTTATTAATTTTATTAATTATTATTAATAATTTATTTATTATTTACTAAATTAATGTATTTAATTTAGTTTGGTTTTCTTACACTGGGTGCAGCCTGAACTTTCATCAGCATAGTAATAACCAATCTTGGATTGCAGTGTGTACTTTCATACCTGTTATTGTGTAACATCATGCCTATCCAGCAATTTTCCTCCTTTTGACTCTTACATTTCACAGTATTTTTTCATGTGTCACCCTTGTATCACCTCCTACCCTTTCTGTCTTACACTTGCCCTTCTTACCGGTTTGCTGCTTATCCTGTTTGCTTTGGGCCACACAAAACAGGACAGTTGTGATGCCCCACCCTTAAGGGAAGTTCCCTTAAGAGAATTAGATGTTGAACTGCATATATGAAGGATTTTCCATCGTCCTTTTTTTTAAGTGGAGATGGGAGAGTAGAGAACAGGTTACCAGGTCCATGGCCATAAACTGTGATTTATAGATGCAGCAAGCCTAAATTCAGCATCATCAAGCTGGCTGCAGCAGGGCTCCCTAGACAGATCTGACTGTAATTTCTAGCTCTTGCACATGAATAAATCAAAATACTGTTCCTAAATCACAGTTATCATGAATACCTATTTAAATGCATGATTGAATTCAAGGACGGTCCATGACCCTCGGGCCCTTCTTTTATTTTGAAAGAATGCAATGAATCTGGGTAGTAAATCACAGCTGTTCAGAAGTCAACATAAAAATCCAATCAATCGACACAAAAAGTAACCCATTTATCACACTGAATGCAGTCATGTGCTCTTTGTGGCTCTTCATATAGTCTTCCATATCACCAGCCAGCTGTTTAAAATTTAGTCCATAGAATAGAAACCCATTAAAATTTTTGAAGCTGGCATAAAAAATGCCTTGTTGCAGTCCTGTCTGTGAAAGTATTTAGAAATTATGCAAAAATATTTCAGATGAATCTTGCCCTTGTGTTCTGCATAGTAGTATATTTTAATTGATTCTGGAATTTCATGGGCTATTAAGATGATTCCAGCATGAGCCATACTACTTCTAGAATGCTGAAGGACCTAAGCTCTTTGCATGATAAAATGACAGAGTTGAAGTATCTGAATTGTGTTTGGTATATGAGCCTGATTTGGGGAAAATAAGGAAACTTTAGGAAATTTTCCTGTGCTTCAGATGAGTAAATGCTTGTGGGGGGTGAAGTACTTAAAATTAAATGGGCCTGAAGTCAGTAGCTGGTTATATTTTGAATGTTTTAAACAAAAGAAAGTTTGAATGTGGAGTCGATACATAATTATTTCTTTCCCTATTAGGTAATCTGCAAGTAGATCAGAGACGGGTCCAAAATTTTAAGGTGTCTCCCTATGTTACTGGGCTGGCACTTGAGTTTGGAGTTTACCAGGAGTGAGGGCTGAAAACGTACATTGTCTTAAAATCTTTACTTATTCTTTTCAGCCTTTGGAAAAGAAGTTTGTGCGTGTTTCTGGGGAGGCAACAATTGGACATGTGGAGAAATTCCTCAGAAGAAAAATGGATCTGGACCCTACTTGTCAGGTATGGACCTGTAGTGGCACTTGCAATTCCTTGTGAACAGTGTAATGCCTGTGCTTTGGACAGACATTTCCATTGTTCATTAGATTCTAGAAGTAATGCTGGTGTTTTTTCATGCAGGAAAGATTAAAAAAGTAGTTGTTTGAAATTTTGTGATCTGCAAGAAAGAGCTCTCCTAGCTCATTTCCAACCTCTTTAAATTTTCGTAATACTTCAATAATTGCATAGAGTTTTTAAAGTGCCATGTAAGGTTTCAGCTGATGAAATTCAAAACCAAGAGATACTGCTGTGTCAAAGGTGAAACTGAACAGGAAAGTGTAGGAATGTGGGAGCATATGAAGACAGACAGGTAGGACCTGAATAACAAAATTTAACTGAATGCAAACAAGGCTAAGACAGAGTGATACTGGGGATGGATGTGTTGAAATCAAAGGTACAAATGCAAATGTAGACAATTTCCTCCAAGTGAGAATTCGAAGGAACAGAATATGGTATAAAAGAATTTAGCTTCATATTTCTCAACCATTTTGAGAGGGACTGCATGTCAAAACTAGTTTTACAATTTTTCAGTGTATTTCAGCAACCAGTCTTAAGAAAGTGCAGGAGTTCAGTAAGGTGTAATTAATTCTTAAGGCTGTCAATTATTGGAAAATGAGGCTGATACTGATGTGAATAGGCAAATGGTGGAACTTAAGTGTTGGGTTTGGAGTTAAGGCTGTTTTCCTACAGCAGTAACTGTCTGAGACAATACAGCATGGCTTTGTGCCTCAGTAATGAGTGTTTATTCATGCTGCTTACCTTTTCAGTGGGGACAAAGCAAATCAGGTATAAATTATTCATCATGCTGAGGAAGTAATGTATTTTCATTTTCTGGTTTCCTCTCAGTGAGAGTCTCTCTAGCTTTCAGGTGGTTATGACTTGATACACTGAACAAATAATAGTATCTAGCTCAAAATGAAGCTAGAAAAACTTATTGCATTAATTGAGTTGTAGTTTATTTGAGAGGAATGAATTGTTCTGTTTGTTGGGATTTTTTTAAGTAGTACCTCAATCTCAGTTTTCAGGAACACTGAGCATCTGTCATGGAAATTGCAGGTATCCATCTTAAAATTTTCCCCCTATTAGTTACTTTCTACTTGGACTTTGCCAGACAGATATGATCCCCTATTAGTGGGTAAATGTCACTACATATCAAAAGCTGATGATTTCATAGACTTCCTTTCTCAAGGTGTTGCTTGATGCTGACCCAGTCACTTTCATCTCTGCTAGTATCTAGTTTGCCATTCTGGAGTAAAGCACAAGAATTGCACACTTCTAATCTTTTGGTCTCCTCTATGCAAGCCCTGCCTGTTTGGAGAAAATGTTAAATCTATTTTCTTCTCTGAACAAATGCTTTGGCTGCCTTTTTTTCCCCGCCTTAATTGATCTGCTCCCATTTTTTTTCAGACAGTATTTTTTTTGTCACTGGAAACCTATAGGTGATTTTTATGCTACAAACCATGACTCTTTTCTTGAAGATATTCAGGCTTATTTTTAAAAGTTTAGGCAATTAGGGAAATGAGGTTGGAGGTATTTTTTTCTATCCTGATTGATCATTTCTTTGATATACAGGGACTTAAGATTAAAGAAGTGTATAAACAGAGCTGTTACCTTCTTAGTGTAGTACACAGAACTGAAGCTGGTGGCTTGTTGAATGTGGAGAAAGTGAAAAAGATGTCAGATATGTCAGTACAGATTAATCATCCTAATGAATTATGTCTTACTCCAGCTTCCCAGGATGGCTAATAAAACAGAAACTGTATAACAGAATTAGAGAGAGAAGCTGATTCTAAATTAGCACAGGCAGAAGAATTTAGGGAAATAGATTGTAGACCATATGTGCAAAGAATATAAATATAGTGGATGCTTGGCTGCTTTTTTAGTTTGCTGTGGGAATTTGGAAGAGAGTTGAGGACTGCAGTGGTTCGTTTCCTGTAGGCTTCTCCAAAGTATGGTACAGAAGAAATAGATACTAACTTTGGACAACAAGCTCTTCTTTTTAATATTACTTCTTTATTCTTGTTTTCTAACTCTGTTTATTACCTAAAATAATTGTTTTTATATAAAATGTGTTGAGTTTGGTGTGCTCAGCTTGGGACTGGAGTCCAAGAACAAGATTCCCTTGGGAAGCTAGGAAGTTTCTTTCAGTAGTGTACATTTCAGGCATACTGAGCTAAAATGCACTGCATCTGCAGTACTTTTTCCCATCCTTATCTACAGAAAACGTATTCCAACAGTGTTAAATTGTGCTTTACCTAGGACTTGAAAAGATTTGAATGTGAGAAAGGCACAGAGTGTTTCCTCCTTTCTCTGTATATTGATTGTATTTTTGTTTTCCTTGTTGAAACCAAAAGTAAGGACACCAGGTATGGTTGTTTTGTGAATGCAGCCAGTTACTGCTGAACATCAAGCTTAGTTTGAAAGTCTGCAAAAGTACTATCTGAGAATGTTTTACTCTTTCCCTGTTAGAGCTGATTCAGTGACCAAGTAATAAGTGTGTTACCCATTCTCCTGAACTCCTTGGGCCTCCTTGGCTTAATTTGTTCGTGGGCAGTATGAGCTAATACTTGCCCTTCTTCATTGACCTGCACAAGTGTGTTGGATTGAGGTTAATGAAAATGTGAAATAAGCCAGATGACTCGTGTGACAATATATATAGAAGTCTAAAAAGCTGTCTTGAAGCCACTGCCTTTGTTCTTCTTTTCCTAGTCTGAGGCTTCAAGTTATTTTCAGACTTGTGTATTTGAGTTTGCAAATGGATTATGATTCAAATTTCCTAGTTTATCTGAAGGTTAAGTCATAATTTATTTTTACCTACTGCTTGAGCTGGCAGACTGTAGTTTACTCTTTCTGAAGCTTTGTTTTGATCTCTGTGCTTTGGGCAACTCTTAATTATCAATCTGTGTTTATGTATACTTCTAATTACAAGATCTTTCGTGAATAGTTTTGCTGGAATTTGTTGGGAGAAGGTGAAAATAATTTTTGAGAAACTGGAATTGCTAGTAATAGCTAAGTAGGTAAGATTTAATGTGAGCTAAATACATGCTGTGGTCTTTGGAATCCATTAGATTCTTGTCTTCAACATCTGATGCAGAAGTTTTCTTTAAAGTGTGATTTCCTTTGAGGTCTTCCTACAGCAGCATTATCCCCTCTTGTTATTCATTCTGTAAGGATGAGAGAGATTGCTGAGAGACTTGTGGCTCGGCTGGTCCAAGTGCATTAATGTAGGTTATGGAATAGAAATGTTCCATAACCAGATGTGCATTCCTGAAAGTGTGGTGTGAACTGCAGCCTGGGGGAAGATTGGAAGAAAGGAAGTCTGTGCTCATACAGTGTAGTTGTTGATGCAGTTTCTTTATACCAGTCTTAACCCTGGAAGAGAGGTATCCAGTACCTTTGGAAAGTAAATAGCAGCTAGAGGAAATGGGAAACTTTGACAGCTTTTTGAATAACTAGCCCAAATACTCATGTTAATCTCTAAAACTATGTGTTTTCCTTGTGCTTCCCTGGATAGTGTGCGTTGGCATAGAAACTATTGATTGAGGTGTACTGTTTTCTGGGCCAAATTCTCCCGTGGGATAAAGCTTATATAGGATGTCCCTTACATCCTTACATGAACTTTTTCTATTTTTATTTCTGCCTTACTTGGTGATTATGAATTTATAATTGTTATCATGGCTTTTAGACAAATAGCTCTAATAGCAGACATGCCACCTAAAGAAAAGAAATGGCATAATGGAAAGCCTGCTTTAATAAAAATTTTAACAGAAGTAACCGAGTATTCATCAGCTACACCTTAAGCTTCCATTTAGCAAAAGGTCAAGCTACATTTACTACTCACAAGCAATCGGTACCAGCTGATTTCAATTTTACTACTCAACTGAAAATTTAGTAAATCCATAGTACTTGGGGTGCTGTTACCTCTTTTGTAATGCACCATATTAATTCCTCTGACACACATTTCACAACTGATTTTCACAGTGAACTGGGATTTTTTTCATTTTATATTTTATACTTTTGCCCTTATAGAATGAATTCTACCATAACAATTAGCAGGTAGAATTTCAAGCTTTGATGCTGGAATTAGCAAATTAGGCAAAAAATTCTTCTCAGTTTATTTTCAGATACTGGCCCTTTTAATGACTACCATTTGAAACTGTAGCAGCAGGTACAACGGTGGGACACTTTCAGACAAGCATTCTGATTTTGTTTTGCCAGCAACTGCCACTGTGTCTGCATCCTATATTGGTCAAACAGATTAGATTTTCCATTTCTTTAGAATGTATAAAATATATATGTATATATGCTTCAGTGGGAGTAGGATTGAGTTTTCAGAGCCTTATGGTATAAAAATTATAAAAGTAAGCTTGCAAAACAAAGGTAATTAAACTCATGTTTCATGGGAAAGCAAAGCAGATGTGTCTGTCTTCCTGCAGTAATAACTGTAGAGGCTAAAATGAATGAAAAGATAGCACAAATAATTGTAGCCTGTGTTCAAAAAGCAAAAGAAATACATTTCTTTCAGGTATTGTGTTAAATACATCAAATGTTCAGGTTAAATATGTGCATTTGCGTGTATATGGATCAGTATTTAATGTAATCAATGTAACATGAAGAGAGTGTTTTACATCATCCTCATATAATACATGATTGTGGTGAAGTAAATTAGCCCTTTTTGAGCCTCTGAGGAGTAGAAATCCTGTGTTCCTGAGTCCAGGAACAATGCAGTCTGCCAGCACAAGGCATAAATCTTATCAAATCTCTTCAAGAGAGAGAGAGTGGGTCAGCATGCAGAAGAACATAAATCCAGGGGAATTGGATGGCTGCAGCACAGAGTGCATCCTGCACTGGAAAGTGGCTGTATAAGAGAATACGTCATGAGATTGCAGTGTGCTCCCTGACTGCTGCAGGGGCAGAGCTTAGACAATTCCCTTGCAGAAAGCTGTGGGAGAGCTCCTTGTCAATGGTCTTAACTTCAGTTTTGAGGTTTTGTCAATCCACAAATGACAGCACTCTCATTTCCATATCTAGAAATTGCTCATAAGAAAAATTTAAGCAATCTGCAGTTGAGAGAGAAACAGTGCTGTGTTAGCTACTCTAATTTGAAATGTCAGAGACTGGATTTGCATTATGCACAGTAAATTCCTAGTAACTTTATAAAGAGGCGTATTTTTCATAGTAGGCAAGGCAAGGAATTGAGAATACCTCATGGTTTCTTTTTTTCCACAGAATTACTGTTTTTGTAGGCAGTTACTTAACCAAAGTGCCTCATCCAGAATTGCAGGCACCATTGACATAGTTTATCTGCGGTAGAGGACAATGCATAGAATTGCTGAGTGTGCCCTACAGTTGCATCCCAGAAGTACTGGCGGGGTACATGTTGAAGGGGGACTCTGTGATGTACCTGCTGACAGTGACATGCAGTGAGATTAAGATACTTCTTCCAAACAGCTTATTAAGTGAACTTAGTCATGTGTTTTCTCACTCAAGATAAGAAGGAGGGTAGCAATGACTCACTCTCTGTCAGTGGCACAAACAGCTTTCCATCTTTTGCAACTGATGAATGATTCTGGATGTTTATGGGATCACTAATGCATAATCTAAATTGCCATTAAATTCATCACAGCTATTGCTAAACAACAACTTTCAGTGGGAGCACCAATCTGAGAGTGAAACAATAAACTGTCCTCTGTTCCAGAAGTGAGCCCCAAGTCAGGGCCATGGGGTGAGAGGCATTAGGGCTGTGCAGTAGTGCTGTGCATGCTAAATACATTTGAACAACAAAGGTAAAAATTACTTCAGTGTCCAACATGCTAGAATTGAACTCTGCTAATCAAATTAAAAGGGCTTAGATAGGGTTTTGCTTCTAGAGAGGTAGTTGAACTTGACCACATTTGTGTTCTTTCACAGGTGGATATAATATGTGGTGATCACCTGCTAGAGCACTACCAGACCCTGAGGGAAATTCGTCAAGTCATAGGAGAGAGTGCAGTGCAGGTAAGTATGGCAGCTGATGCTTTGTTCCAGGTTTTCTGTTTCAAAATAGAGGACTTCTTTCTTAAGATATGAGGAAACACCTGTTTGTGTGAAGAAGTTGGTCAGAATACTGCATGAGTTTCATTTCTTGTCAGAAATGGATCTGCCTAGTTGAAGTTTAATTTCTTTCATTTGTTGTCAGAATTGGGTCTGCCTGATTGATGTATCAGGGATGAACTATCAGTCAGCAGCTCAACAAAAAGAACAGTCGTCTTGGGATACATTCTCCAGTGATGTTTCAAGTCTCATTTATTACAAAATCAGTATGCTAGCTGTTAATTCCCTCAAGACTGCTCTATCAGGCAAACAAACAGAAAAAATATCTTTGCTTTTTTGTTTTGTTTTTTTTTTTTTTTTTAAAGTCCTGTGCTTTCATAGTTAACATCTGACAGGAAATTTGAAAGTTAGGTTCATCCTTAATTTTTCTTCATTTTGTTAGGAAACCTCTTAGGATACCAAATAGTTACAGTAGGAATGTTGCAAATAAACCACAGTTGCTTCTTTTTCGATACTGAAATAATTGCCAGGAAAAAAAAATAAACTGATCGGTCAAGTCTAAAAATTATGAGTGCTTCTTTTTCACCAGGACCTGACATTCAGTAAGAGGCACAGTTGTCCTGGCCAGTGAGACAACAACTATAGAGGAATATTCAATGAATATTACATTAAGCTCCAAGGGCATCTTGTGCCTTTGTAACTTTCCAGTCTTTCCAAATCAGTGTTGGAGTTTGGAAAATCCCTAACAGCTCTCTCCAGGATGCTGAAACACCCTTCAAAGCTGCTGTTGTCATTTACCAGTTTCTGATGTTCATTGTAGATGATTCATGCTAAGAAAGTCAATTCAGTAGCTACTTCTGCAACGCAAAGTCATTTAAAGGAATAAACACTGGGCTTTTCTGTTTAGATGAGTACAGCCACTGTTAGAGGAGAAAAATAACTACTGTTTTTCACTTGCAAGTTCATTTGTGTCAGCAGTTATTCTTTTTGCTGGGAAAAGCGATTTAAAAAATGCAGATAAGTTTCTCCTTCCCAAAGAAATTAATTTTAACATGCATTCTTTGGTAGCATTTGCAATGCAGCATAACATAAGTTGTGTGTGATTTATTCTTCTAGACCATAACCACTGTAATTTTACTTTAGTGGCTTTTACTCCTGAATTGTTCTTAAATGTTTTGAGATTGTGAGCACAGTCTTGTGAAGTTTTTGGGTGTTGTATTTCTTTTTTTTTCTTCCCACTGACTAGCACTGTGTAGTGATGCCTTAGAGCCTCAGTAAATGAAAGCCTCCTGTAGGTGCAACTAGCAGGATTTTAGTTGTTCTGAATATGTATGTGCCTGTCCAACAAGTGTGGGAAGATCAAGTGTGATCTGATGATAAAATAAGTATTCCTGACACTGGCCACATAGAAGGCTAAAAAAGAATCTGGAATAAATCTTGTTTAGTGCTGTAGATCTCAAGATATTTTGGCATTTCTGAAATTGGATGGTTGATTGAATCTTCCTAATTAGCTGAAAGTAGGATTTCTAGCTCTGTTTAGGGCAAAACCATACAAAAATTGCTGCACAGAATTTATATAAAAAGAAACAACTTGCTTTATTATTAAAGCAGTGTTAAGCTTGTGGAATTTACTGCAAGGAGTGATCAAAGACACAGAAAATTTTAAAGGCTCAATTTTGTTACCAAGCATTGTGATCTGCCTGTAATTAAGAGTTTGATCAAGTAGCTGAGGAAGGGAGCTTGTTATTATCTATTTGGGAATGTAACTTCTTCCTTGTATTACCTTCCTCCCCCCTGCTGCACAAATGCAACATGATCCAAACTGCTGGTTATTTTCATTTGTCTGAAAGTGGGCCTTCTCAGAGTTCTGCATCACTGATGGGTATAATGAGCTCACACATGGGAAAAGCTAAAAGGAGAAGCTTCCGTGATGTCCTTGGCCCTTGGCACAGAGGTTTGCCAGATTTTAATGGTCTCTTTGTAGCTCTCACCTTTTTGTAACCCAATGCTATTGTGCTATTTTTTGGTCTCCTGAGCTAGGCAGCGAGAGCTGTGCTCTAATTTAATTACTGTGACCTTCTAACACACATTTGTTATGGAAGTGTTTCACTCTTTGCTGTGGGATTATTGAATTTGGAAAGTGGGGCACTTTTTTTGCTGCCGCTCTTATAACATCAAAGTGGGTGTATACTCTGATGTTTCAGTCTGTCAGTTCCACTCTAAAGTTTATAGCTGGGTGTAACAGGTGGGATCCTTTTCAACTTTTTTAGGTCAGGGTCACAAATGTGTGGCAAAGAACACTGGAGAGCTTTGCTTTTCTTTTGGGCCTGTCTGAGTTAGCCTGGCTTGAGATTTGTAATGAGCAGTGAGAGCTCATTCTCTGTATGGGCTTCCTTTTAAGAACAGCTGAACATATATAGAAACGTGTAATACTTTAGAAGTGAATAATTACAGAGTAAGAACTGCCAGTACTGGGGTAACTCTCAGCTTCTCTTTGTACCAAAGGAACTGCAATGGGTTTGGCCTTTGGTTTAACAAGGATATTTCCCATGTACATAGATAATTTCTTTAAATGTCCTACTACCAAATGTACCATTTGAAAACCCATTCATCAAAAAATGCACTGTAGCATTTTCTTCTTGTATAAATATTTCTTTAAGCAAGTCCCATAGAGGAAAACCTGATTTTGACCACAGTTCTCCAAAAAACAAAGCTTGAATGCATCTTATTTTCTTAATTGAAGTAGCTAATGGGCACAAAGAGTAAGTACTGTTGTGAAGGTGTAACAACATCCTGTGCGGCAAGAGGTTCCTAAGTAACCTCAAAGGACTTGCTCCACTTAACAAGGAGTGAGGACAGTCAGGATTCTGTCTTCATATTGCAACATAGCCATCCCACTGTATACTGGACACTGAGTGAGTTAAAGCTCCTGTCTCCTCCTTTTAGGAGTCAACAATGGATTCATGGTTAATAACAGGATGAGAAGATGAAGCAAAGTTAGTGAGTTGGCACTATTTACAGAGGAATGCAGTAGGGAGTTTTAATTCCTGTCCATTGAAGTTGAGGTTGATAGACATCTACACTACACTAGGGCTCCTTTGTCATCATAAGCATCCTTTATACAAAGTGAAGTGCATGAGGAATGTGCTCTGGAGCTGTTGGTGAGCAACTGCTTAATCTTAAATTTAATCCAATACAAAATGGCTCAAAGATTATTTTTTATGAATAGTTGAGGCGGCACAAACTAATCAAAATAATTTTTACACAGCTAACAAATGGTTTAAAAAAATACATATATTTTTCCGAAACACTGTGTTTAGACTAACACAGCATTTATTCTTGATACTGTATTATAGTACAGAACCTGTAAAGTAGTGACAATCTTGTTAGTTTTTTTGGGTAATTAACTTTTTAATTAAAGATTATTTTTAGTATGCTGGCATACCCTCTCACACAGAATTGTGTCACTTCTCTGGAATATGTTATCTTACATCCTGCATGTTAATAGCTAAAAACATCTGAAGCAAAATATGTTAGAAGTTCTAACATGTCAGTTATGATTAATGTAGTTCTCTCTTCAAAAGAAAACTCTTTTCAGAGTCTGTCCATAGAAATGGGTCTAATGCAGTAAGTCAGATTCCCTTTGAAAGCAGACTAAGTGCTAGGCCTTTCATCAGCTGTGTGTGAATTAAGTGGCATAAGTAAGACTAATGGATCAGAAGTGTCCTGTTTCACAGGTAAAAGGTTCTTTTATTATGTGGTGTAGCCTCTGAAGTGGAGAAACAGAATGTAATAAACTAATGGTTTGTCATTTGGAGGTTTTTTTAATCCAATGTGTTTATTAATGAGTAAACGTAGATAGTAGTAGTTTGGACTCTTCTACTACAAGTTCTGGCAGCATCTTCTAAAACTACCTAATGGATTGCTTTGTATTTTTTTCTGTCCCACAGTATCATGTAGAAAGCAGCATAACTTGTAAGCAAGAGCCTATTGCATGAAGATATTTAAAGTGAAAGCAAAGTACCAGATTCTACTTTTATTTTTAACACCCTTCTCCATCTCAAAAGGGAATGTAATTATTTGCCCTGATATTTCAAAACTTGCATTCTCCATATGGAATGCATATGGAAGGGACAGGGTATAAAATGGTGTGATTGTACTTCGGGTCCTGCCATGCAGTGACTGTCCTCCTACCAGGTGGGGATGGAAATGCCTCACGGAGAGGGTGAAGTGGCAGGATGATACAGTTTCTTTCTCTTCTCTCTAGGACGGTTTACTTGTACTGCACTATGGCCTGGTGGTATCTCCACTAACTTAAAGATTGCTGGAATATCAGAAGGCAAAAGAATCTGAAGTTGTGGAGCTTCTTCACTGCTGTTTCTCACCAAAGAAGCCATCGTATTTCCTGTGGCAGGAAGCAAGTTAAAGCAACCACCACTAACTGCTGTGTGCTTATAATGTAACGTCTGACTTTACCACTGTAAAAAATTGCAGCTTCTGTAAGTACAGCTTTAGATGTTGCTATGCTTCATGTTACAAATTACTGTCTTCAAATTTCACTCAGCTCAGGGAATTTAAATGCTCAGAGTAGCTGCATTTTTTTTTACTTTCTAAAACCACAAGATTTCACAGGGTTAATAGCCTTTTTTTTCCTCTAAGCTCTGAGATATCGCTTGCTTTCTAAGTGTCTAGCTAGAACAGTGCTCTCAGGGATGATCTTCAGTGAGCAGTATAGAGTATTTTGGGGAGGAGACAGTCATTTGCCTAAAAAAAAGATATACTGTGATCATCTGTCTTCAGACGTGATTTGGGGAGAGAAAGGAAACTTCAGAAATGCAGACCAAAATAGGCAGAAAATGATGCAGCATAAGCATTGTCTTTTTGAGAAGTAGCATTAAATTTAGTTGTTTTTCTTGAAGAAAGACAATTTTGTTTGCACTGGAACTATATTTGCTGGTAGTTTGGCTTATACCAAATGGTGGATCATGTATCTCTAGTCTTAATGGAGATGGGCTGGCTGTAAGCTGGTTAAACTATGCATGGAAAAAAAAAGTAGCACCTCTTTCTACCTGCTTGCTGTTTATGAAGTAATCACTGTCAGCGTGATTCTGCTATCATGTAAAATCTGTCAACTGGCTTGACTTGTCAGGAGCATAAATCCATTCACTTTAGCGCATACCTCTCTAGCAGCTGTGAAAATGGTCACTTTTATCCACTCTTGCTAATGTGTTTTAGTGCATTATAGTGGAGACCAGGGTTGAGTAATGTAATACTTGCTTGTTACTACCAGATTCACAGAGGATTTTAGGTAACTAACATTAAAATACTAGTTTTCATGACAACTCTAATACTTCCAATTTTCTTCTGCTTAAGATTTCCATGTTTTCTTGTGCAGCATTAAGGACCAGAGAGCTCTCTGTGTTATGATCTTGATGGTCATTGGCCTGGGGATTCATGAAAGCTACCATGAGGCACCAGGCTCCCTCCCTTCCCTATAGTCACTGCAGGGAAAAGGAGTCTTGAACCTCCATTGTAGGGTCGAAGCAGGTGGACTCAGAACCCTGCAGAGTGATTACTCAAAGGACTGTTAATCAGGCGTTAAAAGATGAAGGCTGGAAGCAGGTCAGTGCACCTACCCAGAGGAAGGTTGTTCCTCCTTGTGAAAACTTAACAGGTGGGACTGACACCTTCTACAACAGGTATGAGGCCCTGGAACTAGAAGACCAGACAACTGATGTGGTGGGTGAAGGTCCTGGGACTGAAGGGCCTCCTAAAGCAACACCATCTGTACCCTGCATCACAACCACCTCTGTTAAGAGGAAAAATAAGGGTACTTGGTAGTTGTAATGGGAGGCTCTCCCCTAAGGGGAGCAGAGGGCCTGATATGCAGACCAGACCCAGCTCACAGGCAAGTCTGCTGTCTCCCAGGGTATGAGGTAAGGGACATTACTGGAAAACTCTCCAGTCTAGTAAGGCACTCTGATTATGATCCACTACTGTTTGTTTAGCTGCCAGCAACAAAGTAACAAAGAGAATTATGAGGGCAATCAAAACAGACTTCAGGGCTTTGGAACAATTGATAGTGGGATCAGGAGCTCTGGCAGTAATTTCCCTGATGCTGCCAGTAGCAAGGAAAATAATAGGAATAGGCAGATCCATCAGGTCAATGCATGGTTCTGAGGTTGGTATAATCAGAAAAATGTTGGGTTTCTTGACCATGGGATGATCTATTCAATACCTGGTCTACTGACACTTCAAGGGATGCATTTTTTTCTCAGAGGGAGAAAAGGGTTCTAGCACAGGAGCCATTGAGGCTTCTTGACAGAGCTTTAAACTAACTTGGAAGGGGACAAAACTAGACTTGCCGGTGATGAGTGATGGAATGGTGTGCCAAAATTTGAGGAAAGGAACACTAATAGGATCCCTCAATCTGCCTCACAGGGTATTGGGTACAATGTACCACACCTGAAATGTTTCTACAACAATGTTCATAGCATGAGGAACAATCAAGAGAAGCTCAAAGCTTTGGCCCAGTCCCAGAGATCTGATACCAATGGCATTAGTGAAACCTGATGCGATGAGTCCTGTGACTCGAGTGCCCTGTTGGGTGGTTACAGGCTTTTTGGGAGGTTTAGGCAGAGCAGAAGAGGCAAGGGGTGTCCCTCCATCCCTTCCATCACTGTATGTAATGGAAGGGTCAGAGTGTATGTAGCTCACAGTTGGCAATGGCACCTCTGGGTAAGAATGACGGGGCAAACAAATAAAGGGGATGTCATTGTGGGAGTCCGCTATGGACCTCCCAGGCAGGATGATGACTCTGAGGCATGCCTTTGACGAACTAAGGGACACTTCCAAGTCAGTTGCCCTTGTCCTTATTGAGGACTTTGACTTGCCAAAAATCAGCTGAGAGCATCACACAGCTGGTACAACCCGGGCCAGATTCTTAAACTGGATGACAACTTTATGGAACAGGTCCTAAGGGAGCTGACTTGGAAAGATGCCCTCCCTGATCTGCTGCTTGTCAACAGGGAGGATCTCATGAGCAAAGTGGAGATTGGTGGCCATCTTGGCCACAGCAACCGCAAAGTGATCGAGTATTAAATCTCTGTTGACAGGAGGAAAAGTGCCAGCAAAACTTCTACTCTGGGTACAAGGAGAGCAGACTTTAGGCTGCTCAGGGAACTAGCAAGTAAGGTCCCCTGGGAAAATGTTTTTGCAGGTGCTAGGGTCCATCAGTATGGGTCTTGAAGGAGTAAGTTTCCTGATGACACTAAATTGGAGGAGGTGTCAACTCCCTCGAGGGCAGAGAGGCCCTCCAGAGAGTCCTTGACAAATTAGAGAGATGGATAGTCACCTCCCGTATGAAATTTAAAAAGGCCAAGTGCAGATTCTGCACCTGGGATGGAACAACCCTGGCTCTGTGTTACAGACTGGGGAATGGGAGGCTGGAGACCAACACTGCAGAAAGGGGCCAGGGGGTCCTGGTTGGCAACAAGTTAAATATGAGTCAGCAGTGCCCTGGCAGCCAGGAGGGCCAACCCTGTCCTGGGGGGCATTAGGCAGAGCATCACCAGCCAGTCGAGGGAGGGCTTTGTCCCGCTCTACTCTGCACTGGGGTGGCCTCACCTTGAGAATTGTGGCAGTTTTGAGCGCTGCAATAGACATTAAGCCATTAGAGAGGATTCAAGGGAGGGCCATGAGGATGGTGAAGGATCTGGAGGGGAAACCTTATGAGGACCAGCTGAGGGCACTTGATTTATTCAGCCTGGAGTAGAAGAGACTGAGGAGACACCTCACTGGGGGCTTCAACATCCTTACAAGGGGAAGCAGAGGGACAGGCACTGGTCTCTTCACTCTCATGGACCAGTGCTGTGACTCAATGAAATGACATGAGGCTGTCAGGGAAGGTTTCGTTTGGATGTTAGGAAAAGGCTTTTCACCCAGAGGGTTTTTGGGCACTGGAACAGGCTCCCAGGGGAAGTGCACCAAGCCTGGCAGAGTTCAAGAAGCGTTTGGAGAGTGCTTTCAGGCATGTGGTGTGATTCTTGGGGTGTCCTGTGCAGGGCCAACAGTTGGACTCAGTGATCCTGATGGGTGCCTTCTAACTCAACATTTCTGTGATTCCTCACATTGAGGTGGAATTTCTTGTGTTTTAGTTTGTGGCCACTGCTCCTTGTTCTGTTGCTGGGCACCACCAAAAAGAACCTGGCACTCACATTTGAGATACTTACATGCATTAATGTGGCTCCCTCTCAGTTGTCTCTTCTCCAGACTGAACAGGCCCAGCTCCTGCAGTCTCTCCTTGTAAAAGAGATGCTCCAGACCCCTCATCATCTTTATGGCCTCTGCTGGACCCTCTCCAGCAGCTCCTTGTGTCCAGAACTGGACACAGCAGTCCAGATGTGCCCTCACTAGGGCCAAATAGAGGGTGAGGATCATCTCCCTCGACCTGCTGGCTGCATTCTTCCTGATGCCCCCCAGGATACAGTTGGCCCTCCTGTACACAGTGGCTCAAATATTAGCTTAAATGCATTTACGTGCTGTCAGACTAAGAGGGCTGGCATCCTTTGTCTAAAGAAAGCTTTCATGAATCCTCCTGAAGGTCTTTACAGTAAACATTCATTTTTGTCTGTGAAGATGGCACCAAGATAAAAAAAAGTCTTGTTTGAAGTAATTCTTATGATACTTCTAAAAAATGTAACAAAAATGTTTTAGCTACAAACTCCTATTTTACCTTTAAAGTTTGTATAAAAGTAGTGTTTAAAATGCAGCAGAAAATGAGATTATTTTGTAAACACTTTGTGACTTGTGTTGATAAAAGATTATATATTGTAACAGTAAAATAAATTTTATTTTAGCCATTTTAAAATTGAGTTCTTATGTTTCCATGCCATGTTCCTTATGTCAGCCCCAAAATTATAGTAGATAATAGTGAAACTGCTGCATGTGCTCTGAGGTTGTTAGAGTGACAAATTTCCATTAGGAGGTTGAATGGTGAAAGGTAATTCAATACCAGAATCTCCACTGGAGCTAAGTGTGGTATTGTTAGCTGGAGTAATGTGAAATTTGTGGAGCTCTCTTTTAATGAGCATTTTGGTGAGAAATAGCTCAGTAAAGACTTGAAGATGATTTTTTTCAACACAAATATTAGAGAAATAATCCTATGTAGTTACAGGACCCCTTTTTAATTAATGAGATCATCCTTTTATGAAAGCCACCTCTGAATTATTTTCTTTCATGTTTATGGCTGTTGTCATCAAGTCCACCTTGAACTGGATCTTTTTCTGCCACTCGGATCAAGGCGTCTGGCTCAAATACTCCATACTGCCCCTTCCTGTTTAATTATCACTCAGGGGTTGTTTTCTATGTATAGCTCTATGCTTAAAAAAGAAGTTGTCAATATAGCCACATTTTACATTGCAAATTCACCCTTCCTCCAGGCTTGAACTTTATGTCTACAGAAGGGCTCATTTGCAGAGTTTAACAGCTATATAGAAGCTGATACTTAATTCAAATTAATGTCACTCTAGGGTGCAGCTGACTTGCATAGCCCCAAGAGGACTTTGCTGCCACTGGCACTGATGTCAGTGTCAGTTTCTGTTTTGGAGATTTTGTTAAAAAAAGGGCTTCTGGATATCTTCAAAGAATTCTTCTGCAGGGAAAATCACATGCCGGCTAAAATGCAGAAGGCTAGCTCTTCTTACTTCATTCTTTTGGTGGTATAATGAGGAGGATTGAAGGTCTGTTGCCTGTGATACTTCAGCATGAATGCTTTGTGACTTGTTTCTCTCTCTATTTCTTCCTCACCTGCCTTCAGAAGCATATTTTTAGCATATTTTCCTGGCTGAACATCCTGCTTTCTTTCACCTGAAGGCACTGATGTGCTGCCTGCTGTCCAGTGCTGCAGTGCCCCTGGGGCACATCCGTGTGCAGCGGGGGTGACCTTTAGCTATTGCCAAGGCTGACCTGTGGTTTCCTGCATAATCAGTCTGCTTGCTTTAAAATGTGCCAATCTCCTTTCAGTTCTCCTGAACTGCTGCTGTTTTATTTCTGTTGGTCTCCTTTTAACCTTGGCTTCCCTCCAGTCACTTTTCATCCTGATGATAGAAGAGCTTCTGTAACAACAGGCCGTCTATGGGATGGCATCTCTGCCCTCATGGGAGATGAGCCAGGCTTGTGCTCTGGAAGTGAGGGAAAGTGTGCTTGGGCTCATTCATTATTTTACAGACACTATTGTTTCTTCACTGGATGAAATAATTCTGGGGTTATTTTTTGGTTGCCTATTTAGCAATATCTTGGCTTACACAGATCCTAATTAAATACTGCTTGTAAATGCAGCATAATTCTGAGTCCCTTTACAGATCTGCTAATTCCCAGGAAGAAGAGATGGTGAGTCTTATTTTCCAGAGTTATTATAAATGCAGAATCAAGCTGCATTTCAAGTCATGAGCATTGAGCCATATTGGTTACATTCTGTCTGTTTTCTTTGTGTTCAATACCGATATAGTGTAATTAGAAGATAAGTTTTGAGAGACTAGTGAAATGTGCAGCTGAGCCCTCTAAACAAGGGACCTGCAATGGCCAGGGATGACTTGTCTTTTATGTCCTGAACACAACAGCATACCCAGCCTGGGTCTGCATTGCCACCATACTGTGGCACACATGAGCCAGGACAGCTCTTACCACTTATTTCCACAGATGTGAAACAATCAATGAGTTTTATTGAAAAACCATTGAAGCTTGTCTGATACTAGTCTGTGTTGAATTTCTTTCTGGGGAATCATGAGGCATCTATGTGCAATGATTTATGTTAATATATTTTTAACAGTCACTAACAAAATTACATCCCTGCCATTTCTGGTTTTACTTTTCTTTAGTGTGGAGTGTCATTACTATGAAATTTGTGCTCCATACAAATGAATGGAGGGGGTTGGGATTCACTCTAGCAGTTGAGAGAGAGACTATTAGACAGAGGAGCTTTTATGTATTACATTTATTTCTTTTAAAGGGAGATTGTCACACTGTCCCCATGAACCTTCTAATATGCTGTATGCTCAACAGAGTTCACCAGGGGCCGGACTGAATATTAAGGTGCTTTAAAATGTACTTGTTCTGCTGTGACAGATACCTGCTGAGAGATGCAGAGTGTTGCAAATGGCACATTCTCTTCACTTCTTTCATTTGATTTTGCTACCTCCTGTTTTTTCTGTAATCCTAACTAGTTCAGCAAAAAGAGAAGCAAGGTGACCATAAGTTGAATTTTACCACGTCATCTTTGAGATGTTTGCTCAATAAGCTAATGGACGTTTACATTTGCTAAGGTTTCAGAAACTTGCCATAGATACAGGTCTAATCCCTGGACAGGTAAAATTTTGTTGGTTTTGAGAGATAAATGGTAATGCCATTTGCAATGGAATGCAATATTGAACGGCTGCCCTGCAGCTGCACAATTCTTACTGGAGCTGTATCACCATAATTACTGGGTTAGGATTTAGTATGACAACAATGTATTTGTGTCAAAGCAGCAGTGATCTGCAAAAGAAATATTTTCCAAAGTGGAAAAGAAAGCTTGTGTTTTCTAATTGTGTGGTAAAATAGTCTGTTTGGAAATGAAATCTTAAAATATCTGTTTTCTTCCAAGGGAAACATTTAACAGTAGAAAGTGGGTGGTGGAGGCTTGGCAAAGGTTGAGAAAAATAGTGTGTTCCTGTGAAAGCTGCCTTGGAGCCCTTTTCATGTGGTGATGGGAGGCACCAGTCGTTCCAAGATCCCCCACTGTGCTCAGAGCACACTGCCTGCAGCAGGCTTTTCCATAGCTTGTGGTGGCAGAAGTGGTTAAGGGGTGGACCAGTGTCCTTCTTTGCATCTACCTAGGACTGAAAGGTAAGAACTTGTGGGATGAGAATCCCACCACTCTTCACAAGGATCTGCAAGTTGTTTTCTTCCTCAGGGGACATGAGAAAACATTTCACGTATTGGTGACAATACAATAGCAGATTATTTATGTTCCATGACATACAGGACAGGAGTGGGGGTGGTCATCTTCCTCTGTGTGAGCAGGTCAGCTGAACATGGGGACATGTTCACTGTTCAGCTCTGTTCATGACTTCTTGTATGACCTGAAGCTGAGTTCTTGACAGCTGTGTTCATCTAGAACAATAATTTCTGTAAAGTGCAGTGTGTACAAACTCCACGCTGCAGCTGGGTGCATGAGGGCAGGCAATTAACAAACTACTGCTGAGATCCCTTCATGAATGCAGGTGTAATAGGAATGGCTAACCTGTTCTCAAAGCAACCAGGTGTGTTTCTTTTGAAGACTTTGTGTTTAAAATTTTCCCAAGTGATACATGTGGGGCAAATGTACTGTGCCGCAGGTTGTTCCAGCTGCAAATGGATTGATTTAGCTATTGATGGAGAAGTTCAACCAAAAGGATTCAGGTGGTTTTAAGGAACAAATAGTTGGTGAACAGCTTGGAGCTGGGCAGGAGGGCAAGGCTGGGGTGGTTTATTGTTCATTCTGGGGTGGTTTATTGTTTTATTTTGTGGTTTTTGCTTTTACAGCTTTGTCATTTGCAAATGAGCTCACAAAGAAGCCTGCCTTGGTGTTGAGGCATCCATAACCCCTGTCCTCTAAATGGATTTTCTGGTGTCTGGTAAGGGAAGCTCAGCCTCTCAATCAATGAGGGTGTTTCACCTGTGCACCTGATAGCGTGAAACTTGGAGTAGTTTGGTACCTTTGAGACTTTCAGTGCTCTTGAATGTGGCTGAAGTTCAGCTCATGAGCATAAAAATCGACTGGGGAAGGATTTAGGGGGTACAGGGGACTGCAGTCACAGTATGATCCTATAATCCTTGCTTCCTTAAGAATCTAGCCTGAATATTTTGGCTTGCTGAAACATTCTGGCTCGCTTCAGGCATTCTTACTGATACATCTCTCAGGCCTCATTGCTAGACTAGGAATCTGTTCATGAGGTGCCTTGTATCGGGGGCTTGGGTGGGGTTTTTTGCATTTTCATTGAAAATTTGCTTAAACTTGATGATCTTTTAAGCCTCAGTGCAAACTGCATTTTTCAGTCTGACCTCAGCTTTTCTGAATGACATCTCCAAACAGCTTGTTCTTACAGATCACACTCAGGTCTGCATGTGCATCATCTGAGAATGATTACGTGTCTGTCAGAGCTTTTACAAGGCAGCTCTGGACATGAGGAGCCAAGAGCTTTTGTTCCCTGTGCTCTCTTGGATGCAGGCAAGCAGCAGCTGCCGCTGTTTTCAACGCCAATGTTGCTGAGCTGGCCCTGCTGCAATAGGAATGGACTTGGAGCCTCTGTTGTTTCAGAACTGATGCTCACGGCAGCTCAAGAGCTTTGCTCCCTTCAACAAGGGAATGTGTACCTGGGGCTCTGGAATTGCACTCTGAAATTTTCTGGGTATTTCCCTTCTGTGTAAGCAGGCGTGTCTGTTTAGCATAAACACTGTTCACTCTTTGTGTTACAGTCCCAGCCAAGCTCCAGCAGAGCGATCGGTTCTGGGCAGCACAGTGTCTGCAGTGCATCAGCCATGTCCTGCTTTAACAAGGGTATAATTGCTTGTTGCAGAGTTGCAGTTCCCCCCCTGGTTTAGCTGGGTTTTGGATGAAGACCCCTGCAGAAGCTGTACAAGTGCATCCCCCCTGACCCCTCAGCTGCAGACCCCAGCTCTGCAGCCCTTCTGGTTCAGCTTGAAGTGTTGGGACAGACATGGGCTGATGAGCGTTCTCTCACCCCATGCCAAGCAGTGCTCTGTATGCACATTGTGCTGCATTTACCAAGCAATTCTTACTCCCATATTCCTGCAAAGACTTGCTTGAAGGAGATGGCATTGCTTATGCTATTTTGATACAAGCTCTGCTTCCAAGTGTCAGACCCCACTGATGTGGACATTTGATCATCCAAATATATGTGTTTGGCTGCTGGCACTGGGGCTCTGAGCGGGTCACTCTGGAGGAAGAAGCTCTCCTGCTTAAGGAAGTTTCCATGCTAAGAACTGGCAATGAGAGAGTTGGCTGGATCCTGCCAAAGGTGCCAGAAGAGACTTTGCTCTGAATTGCCTATTGATTCCTTCTTGCTGAGTAACAGGGTTCTTCCCTAGTCTGGAAAAGGAGATATTTGTATTCCTGACAAAGGAAAATGTTTGGGATGGGGTTTTTTTAGCTGCTTTTTCTTTGGCTTACCTTTTAATGAATTCCAGCATCTGAATAAGTGTCATTAGCAAAACTTCTCTGCGTGCAGCTACTCTCTCTGTTTTTAAGGAGCTGTACATCTCAGCACAGCACAGATAGTTGTTGCAGGAACCTCCAGTGGAGCCAAAGGACCTTTGATTCCAGGATCATGATGGGAATAAGGCGCTTCTATCACTGAAGCAGCAGCAGCGTGGCCCATCTCACCTATGTGACAGCATAACTAGCAGAGCTGAGCAGCCTCAAAGCACAGCTGCATGGACCAGCCTCTCCATCCAGGGGAAAAACAAAAGGCCAGCCCTGTGAGTGGGAGTTGGAATCTCTGTGTGGAGGCTGGAGTTCTCCCCAGCACAAAGGTGAAGGCAATGCAACATCATGGAGAAATAATGGCTGCTCTCTGCTGCTTCCTGAGCTGAGAGAGCAGTCTGTGTCCACAGCTGCCTTTTATCTGAGACGTCAGTGTTCTACAGAGGTATAAACCCTTCAGCATCTGCAGTGACTCCTTTCTTCTGGCAGCCTGTGGGTTTAACCCAGTCAGAAAGATGGAACCATGAAGGAGGATTTATTGCCCTTGTTCCAGCTTATAGTTCCACTGTGGAACGTTTCTGGTGCAAATCAGCAGGCAGAGGAAAGGAGTCACCCTGAAGAAGATGGAAATGGAAAAGGAGGCCTGGATGAAGACAGTCAGAGGTCAGTCAGCACTGGCATCATATTGAGCTAGACCTGCTCCTCTCTGCTGTCATTGTTCTCCTAAAGACAAGGACATGGACCTCCTTTAGGGTAAGAAGAAGCCACATGTTACCTCATGTTCAGTGAAGAGCTCACTCAATAGCAGCAGCCACCTGAGGCCCTCAGGAGCTGGACAGATGGGGCTTAGGATGCCTCAGTTGGGCATTAAGCAGTCCCTTCTCTGATCCTGGAGCCAAAAGGGGCAGAGCCCTGAGAAATGCCTAGAGCAAGGTGTCCCCAGGGGTGTCACCCCTGGGATGCCAGGGTCCCATGCCTGGCCAAAGACTGGACACAGGTAGCTGGGAGGCTGCTGCAGAGCTGGGGGCCAGCCTTGGCTCCCTTGGGAAGCTGTTCCCTTGCACAATACCTGTGGTTGGCTTGTGTCTTTCCAGGCATGTGCTGGGAATAAAGGACACGTCAGGCTGATTGCACTCGAGGGACAGAAAGCAGTAGCAGTGGAGAGTGTTTGAGGTTCAGAATATATTAAATGAGCTGCTTAGTCACATGCGCTTTTTATTCCCCCTGTGGCTTGGAGGAAATGCTGTATGTTTGCATTTCCTAATTGACAGCTGAGCCAGGAGATACTTGGAGGTTTCTTGGTCCTTGCTTTTTGTGCCAGCACCTTGGACTTGGTGTTGGCTCCCCCAAACTCTGCCTGGGTACCCCAAGTTTCTCTGTGCTGTTTTTCTAGGGACTCCTGGTGGGCAGCACTGCTCCAGCCAGGCCTGAGCCCCCTCCCCTGCCTCTGAAAGGTGCCCCTTGCTTCACCCACCCGCAGGGCTGCCCTCCCTGGGGCTGTGTCACCCCTTGGTGGGCAGCCCTGCCTGGCCATGGTCCCCAAGGTTATCAGTATGACAGGATCAAAGGACATAGCTGTGCTGCTCCTGGCCTGCAGTACTAGTAGAAAAGCCTGTGACTGTCATACTGTGTCCCTGGGGCCCTGGGGCAGATTGCCATGACAAAGCCGGAATGGGAAGACAATAGGACAGTGCTGCCTGTGCTCTTTCCCTCTACAGACACATCTCAAGCACAACATGGGCATCTTCCAAATAAAAGCAAGTGCTGGTCACAGCAGCTTTGTGGGCACCTGTGACTGCTGGGTTTACCTGAGAGGTGTGTACACCCTCCCTTCCTCCATCTGCTGTTGTGCAGATGACTTTATCTTCACTTGAGCACGCGAACCAAGAGGCTGTTTCTAACCCCTGAGCACACAGGCAGGGTGGAGAGGAAATGATGGGTACTTTGTGACTGAGCTGTCAGGAGTGTGATGCAAATCAAAGCCTCAGAGTCCATTTTCTGGGCAAATGAGGGTGTGCTTGGCCATGACAGACCTTGATCCCTTGGCCAGCTGACCATGAACTCTTCTACAAAGCAGGGCCACCGTGACAGGCACCTGGGGTGAGCCCCAGATATGGCCCACTGCCATCAGTGGGGCCAGGCTCACCTTGCAGCCCCAGCAGCAGGGGCTGGCAGCTGCACCCCAACACCAAGCTCTTTGCAGGGGACCAGAGGGACTGCACTGGACCAGGAGGTGTGTCCCTGAGGTGGAGCAGCAGCAAAGATGACAAAACAGCTCAGTTTGATCCACACAGCTATTTTTTTTTAATTATTAACTTGTGCCTTACAATAGAAGAGAAAAGAGTGCGAGCAAACAATTTGCTGGTTCCAGGAACTACTCTGGCACTGCCACAAGGGCAGTGAGGTCTCGTGATGATAACCTTGCCAGGGCACTGACACGCAACACGTGCACACGCGGAGTCTCCGGCTCTTGCAAAAGCGATCGCTGGCGATTTAAGGCATTGAAGGAAACCTATGGTTGTTAAATCCTATATCAAATTTGGCACACATTGGAACAGTTAGAGCGGAGACAAGGATGCTTTGTGGGCTGGTGTTCAGGAGTCCTGCAGCTTCCCAGTGCCGGCTGGGGCATGATGTTAATCTGGGCACAGGGTTTTCATGTGAACACTGTGCAGCCAAACAAGGGGCCTTCAGACCCTGACATTTTGGAGCCAGTGATACCAGATGAGGTGCTGCATGGTGGTGCTTTCATCTCCAGTGTACTGGTTCCCTGCCCTCTGCCTGCTGCCTATAAACCCTGCGTGCCTCGCTGGACTAATGCTGCCGGAAAACAAGTGTTATCAGGACAAAAAAATATTAACACTCAAAACAAACTCAGACCAGACCTCAGGTGTGGTTACAGTCCAGTATGGCTATTTCTGTGCTTCTAGGATTAAAAGTGGATGGCTATAACTTGAGAAGTGGGGAAGAATTTATCTGTACATGGATTTATATAGCTGATGAATGTCTGTAGCCTTGAAACTAGTGATAGTAAACATGTTGAGTTGTTTCCCTCCCCTCCCAAGAGAGCTGGCTCAGCAGCAGGCCCAGCCAGCTCCCCCTGGCCCACCAGAGGAGGGAGGGATGGAAGGTGCTACAAATCCATGTGCTACCACAACAATGACCAACATGCATCTATCTACCTGTCCTGCTGTGCCACCACCCCATTTAAAAGGGAGCAATGTGCCAAGCTCGGCCTCAGCGTGGCAGGACCTGCAAGGAAGCCATCCCTGGGTTGGTGTTCCTGGAGGGGTTATGTGTTTCTAAGGGAGGCTTCCCATGAGTCCAGTGTGGCTTTGTGCCCAGAGCAATTTAAAGGCCGAGTGGAGACTGTTCCCCCTCAAATGCATACAAAGAGGGTTATATTTTTGCATTTGCAATGATTCCTCCATGCAGGTTTAACCTCCCTCTCTTCTTGACAGAGGTTAAGGTCCCCTCAATCACCTCAGCCCTGCTGGATGATATTTTAGAGGTCACTTTAATAACCTCTCCCTGCTCCTCCTTGAAAGACAGAGTAGAGGAACTAAAGCTTCTTGGCTGGAAGGAGTAAGTGGGGCTGGGAAGGGAATTGAGTGCTGGAAGGCCAACGCTTCCTATGTTGAAGAGGGTCTCCTCTCCTTCCAGCAGTTTCCTGCAAGCACATTACAAGGGAAGAGGTTAGTCTTGGGGTGTGAAACATCTGCAAAACCTGAGGGCAAGTTGTGCCCTGCAGGCAAGTCCAAGCACTCCAGGCCATCACCCCAGGTCACACTGCACCATGAAACTGGTTCAAAATCATGTTTTGGTCAATAATTTCTGGAGCACTTGCAATATGGTGTGCATGAGAGCAACTTTCCAGAAATGCCAGGAAAATATAGACCCAAACCACAGCAACTGAGCCTTTTGTATCTAGTTTGACTTTGCAAGAGAGACAAGTTTCCAACCCCAATTGTCCCCATTAAAAATCACTGCTGCTGGGATGGCTGGGCAGCACAGTTCACAGCTGCTGGATCAAGGCAGGACATGGAGCCATGGCTGCTCCCAGGTAGGAGAATGGCAGGTCCAGGCAGGGAAGAGGAGCCACACAATTATGATGCTCTTTGAATGTGTACCCAAGTTATTTTCTGGGCCCTTGAAAATATCCCAGCCTGGTGGGGTCAGGGGATTGGGCTTGAGAGGTGGCCAGGCAGAGCACAAATAGAGCGGCCTTACCTGTAGGCAGCTATCTCGATATCAAGAGCCATCTTGACATTAAGCAGGTCTTGGTACTCCCTCAAGTGTCGAGCCATCTCGTTTTTGGTGTTTCGCAGGTCATCCTCCAGCTGCCCGATGGTGTCCTGCAAAGGCAAGGGCACTCAGGGCCATGTTTTGGAACAGGGACTTCTCCCACAGGTTTTCTGCTCTGCCCATTGCAGAGACAGGGAAGTTGCAATGAGCAGTTGGTCCATGATGGCACATCCCACCAGGAGCTTAGGACCATGAAATCTCACACTAACAGGGAAAAAGAAGCAGGCAGAACACTGGGCGTGGCTTGTGAGCGTGTGCAGTGGGGGAGGCTTTAGACAAGGATGGATTTATATAGTTTCCCATCTGCAGCAGGGTCTGTGAGGTGGACAAACAGTGCATGGTGGTGGAACCCCCAGTCCTGCAGGAGACAAGGCAGGATGCTGCAGAGAGAAGTGAAATTTTGGACTTAGATATTGTCAATGCAGAGGCAGTGGCTCAATAGAACAAGCGAGAGCACCCAGCACTGCAGCAGCAGAGAAGGGCTGCAGTCTGCATCCGTGGGGCTTAAGGATGGTTGGGACACGTGTCCAGGTGGTGGAAGGAGAGATGGTGCTGCCAGTGCTCCCCTTCAGGAGAAGTCTGACACCTTCCCCAGAAAATGCCTCAGAGCCCCGGGGTGGGATGCTCAGCTGGACAATGATATCCTTCTAGCATCCTTCCCATCGGCTTTGCCCTGCCTTTTGTCCCCTGTGTCCAGTTCTACCGGACTCTCCTTCTAACAAAGGAGACTAATCATTTATTCTACTTTTTTTCTCAGAAAACAAGCAGCCTAGTTTTCTTCCACATGCATCCAAGTATCTAAGAAGCCACCTGAAAGCAGTGAAACCCATCTCTCTCTTCCCTATCTGAAGGTTTCCTGCTGCCAGCTGCCCTGCTGTGCCACCAAAGGAGCGTGATTTGGAACAGGAATGAGTCAGCAGTTTGTATTTAAGTTATGGTGTAGCCATGCCTGCAAATCCCTGCAATGCCCACTGCCAGCCTCTGTTCTGCATCCACTCCCATGGTCAGCCTTTGTTATTGCTTCCAGATCCTCTGTTCCAGCAAACAATCTTTGTCCTGCCATATCATCCCCATCTTGTCCTCATTCTCATCCCCATCCTGTCCCCCCCTTCCTGTCCTGCATAACCTTCCTTGTGGATAGTGCAGGGACAGATGTGGAGCTGCCCAAGGAGCAGGGAGCTGTGCTGACGCTGAGGCAGCGAGCCCAGTCTGAGCAGTGCCCCTCGGGGATGCAGCGATGGATCATCCTGAAAGCAGCACAGGACATCTCACAGTCAAATTAGCTGGGCACATCCAGCCTTGGGGGATATTTAGGGGCCATCCTTGGGGTCTCTGCCTTGACCTATGTTGCCCTGTCCATTTTCCACAGCAAGAGAGCTGTGTGAAGCTGTGCCTCAGAGGAGATCATTGGGCTGTCAACTGAAAAGCCCCAGGACATGCATGGATTCACTGCCATACAGATTAAAACCTCTGTTCCGATGCAGACAGACTGCTGCTACATCAAGCTGTGCGTGACAGGAGGGAAGAACTCGGGGTGACCCCACCCTGGGACAGCTCCACTCTTGCTGCTGTGACCCTTTGTGCCTTCAGCCCTCTTCCCTCTGCCTGCAGTCCACATGAACAAAAAGCTCTTTTGGATTGGGTTGTTATCCTGTTTGCACCTCTCTTCCACACCTCAGCTCTACCAGCAGGTTGAATAAAAACCCCTTCTCACACCATTGCAAACCAAAGCTCCCTCATGTTGGTTCAGATTTGACTGGGCAGCCTACAAATATAAAGACATGGCCCTTCTTTAGAAGTCTGTAGGAATGTTTCAAAAGCTCAGATAATAGGAATATTCTCTTTAAAGACACAGTTGCATCCTTTTCCACTGGTTGCAGCCAGTGAAATTATTTAGCTACTACACATGCATAGTGCTCAAAAGTCCTAAGTAATGCTACACATAAAGCAGATCCTGAGGGTCATAAAGGAAAATATTGCTGTGCTGTCACTAAAGCAATTTCAATTATGGTGCTCTTTAATCCATATGCATTATTTTTTTTCTCCAATTGTTGGTTGCTCCCAGAATCCCTCTTTCACATGGCATCAAGACTATTTAAGGAGATTACTGTGTGTCATTTTTTCACCCGTTATAGAGAATATTGTATATTGCACATTTCCACAATAATTGCTGAAGACTGCCTCAGCTGTTCAGGAAGATTGCAAGCATCTTGAAGCTAAGTCACAAATTCTAGAGTGCCTGGGAAAATTTGGCCTTAGAAATGACAAGGCATTATTAGGTATGATTTAAGGCAGCTGCTTCAGTATTCAGAAGGAAACAGCTTGATTTAGAAACCACAGATCATTTAATAGCCATGTAATAGAATTTCAGGATTTATTTTATTATAAATCGTGAACATTTCCCTGTAGCAAGAAAATGCAGTAATACTGCGGTAATGGAATAAGAGATATGGAGCACTCAGTGTCCCACGTGAGTCTTTCCACAGACATAAGAGATGCTGGGATCTGTCTGCACATTCAGACTTGGCCTTTGCAGAGCTCCAATTTCTGCAGTGCAGGTGCCAAGAGCCAGGCCACAGGGCAAGGGGCCAAACCTGGGCAGATGGCTTCGAGGAATTACCCACAACAGTGGGGAATGTGTGGGCAATTTTGGACCTGGTCCTTAAGGGACAGGAGCATCCTTAAGGGCCAGGGATGGAGCAATGCCCCAAACAGTGCTGCCATGTGCAGGAAGGGGATGTCCTGGCCTGTTTCCCAGTAACATGCCCTCTCTGGTTTTGCCTATGGATAAAGGGTGAAGGCAGCAGGCAGCACCGTGGTAGGGCAGGATCTGTGTGCAGGGCAGAGAGGCACTGTGCTGGGTGGTAGGAAGGCTGCAAGGATGCCTGGCACTGCGCAGCGCTGTGGGGGCACTGCCCCTGCACAGGTGGGTGCTGGGCAAGGCAGGAGGGGTGGGTGCCGCGCCGGAATGGGATGGGATGGGATGGGGGACGTTGTGGGTGGCACAGACCGGGATGGCGGGGGCGCTGGGCGGTGCGGGGCGGGGGGAGCACCGCACTGGGCCGAGAACTGCGGGAGGGGCTGCTGCGGGGGACAGAGCTGCGCTGCAGGATTTCGCAGGCAGCGGAGATTCTCAGCACCCGCACAGCACCAGGGGATGGGGAGTGGGGGCTAGGAGGTGTCGGCGCGGCACAGCGCCGGAGGGTTGCGTGGGATTAAGATGCTCGGTGCCACTACACATTGCGGGGGATGGCTGCTGGGATGGCAGTGCCGACCGGCGCGGGTGGCACGGGAGGAGGATGCTCGGGAGGGGACGGTGACTGCCCGCGGCGCCGCCCGGCTCACCTGCAGACCGGCGGCCTCGGCGCTGTGCCGCTCCTCCAGCTCCTGCAGCTGCCTCTCCAGGGACTGGTGTGCGCCGCGCAGGCTCTCCATCTCCACCAGGCGCGCCTGCAGCTGGCGGCGGCACTCGCCGGCCTCCCTGCGGCTGGCCCGCACGGCCTCCTGGCTGCGGGCCGCCCGCTCGTGCAGGCGGGCGCAGCGGGCGCGGTACCAGTCCTCGGCCGCC
>WBMV01003387.1:1679414-1859076 GCA_013396655.1 Campylorhamphus procurvoides | reverse complement strand
AAGTCTCTCTTGCCAAAAATAATGTTGCAAAATGTATGATACAAACAAACCTACACCGGTTTTCTGATAGACCCGATGACTTAACACGACAGTACTGCTTCTTGTAGCACAGGCAGTTTTGAAAATTCCTGGAACCACTGAGATTATGAAACCCTCAAGTTTATTCCCTCGCTTGCGTTTCTGAAGGCTGCCAAGCTGGATCTTTTTTGACGTGGTCTTGAGAACATTCCTCTCAAGATATAATCACTCATGGCTTAAAATATTATTTTTTTAGCTTTGGAAGATTTGTTGTTTGAGGCTCAAAGACTGAAAAATACTTTCTAAGTAGTCACGTAGAAACATCTCCCTCTTATCTATCAAAGTGGAGCCCTGTGTCAGTTTAGAGTAAGACCATCACCAGCTGAAATATGTTGTATCGATCCATATAACTGCTTGTCACTAGTGATTAAACTGAAAATATGAAGGTTTTCAGGTCCTTTCAGGTGCCACCTGGTTTCACTGAAAACCAGAAACAAAACTCAAAGCTGCATTTTGGTCTTGGGTTCAAGTGCTGAATTTGTAGTTACAGCAGAGAGCAAAAAAACCCCAGTGTTTTACTTGCAAACCGATCAGCTTAGCTCAGGAAGTCTGTCACTGTCCCCGTCAACCCGTGTCAACCTAAACATATTTTGGAGTGGAACTGCTGTTTAAAATAATCTATTGCCATTAGTCCAGAGAGCAAAAGATCGTTCAGGAACCTGCTGGTTTGATTAACAGCAGTTGGGGTTTGTTCAAGCATAGACGTAGTTTCATTATATAGCACAATGCAACCTTTACTCTGTACAGCGTCATTCAAACAAATTGTATGGCAAAATACACCACCGAATTGCATTTAGAATGGTCCATTGAATTAAGTACAATTGCTGAGAGAAATGGGCAGAAAAACTGTAAGAATGGGAGAGATGCTTTCAGCTGAGGTTTGAAATTAACAGCCTGTTAGTATATTTGCACTGGTAGCATTAGTGTTATACGCCCATTCTTGGATATATGCTAGCGAAAATCAGTTGCAGGCTGACATTTTCCCAGGCAAATTTCCAGTTTGTAGGCAATTTTTAATCATGGTGATAATAATATCCCCCTTGAATTGTTGCTCCTTGTCATGTTTGATTCCTAATATAAGTTGAACTGAAAGCTAATAAACCCTTTCTAAAATCACTAAAAATATTTACCCTAGACTTTTTTTTAACTTTCAGGAGAATTTTTAAATTTTTTTTTAAACCAGCAAGCTTAGTGTCGTGTTCACTGGTAGACACTGTGATATTGTGTTCTTTGGGGAAACATTGAAAGGAGTGCTTTATTTCCTTCAAAAATATACAAGTATACTACTTTTGCATTGAAAGTAGAAGAGAAGCAAGCAATTAAAATACAATGTTTAGCTGATGCTTATTGAAGAAGCAGATAGGTTTATTTCATCACATCATAACTGTTATTTGCATTTCACCTTAATAAAAAGATGCTTGTTGGAAACTAATAGATGGGTGAGTAGCTTGCAGCATGAGCTGTTATCTGGGGATGGTGTGGGCCAGCTGCGGAGTAGGTTTGTGTGCCCCGGGACAAGCTGAGATGGTCTGCAGCCTTCGAATCCTGCAGGAATTGTAGGTACTGAAATGCAAGGAGATGCAGGAAGAAAGGCTGACCACAGTTCTTCCCTAAAAATCTTGAGCAAGAGGCAGAAGTGGGGTCCTGCAGTGAAACTGAGGAGTGCTCTGGGGTCTGGGCAGTTCAGGGCCATTGCTTGGGCACTGGGGACAGTCCTACACAAAGTTACTGCGTAGAAGCTGCTTGGCCTGGGGAATGTGGATTAATGGTCTCCAGCCAGCCTGCAGTGGAAAGTTGTCATAGGAACTGGCTTGCTGTTCAACAGGCCTGTGCCTTGTCTTCACTCCTCTGAAAGAACACCTCAGTAACTAATCACCTCGGGATAAGAAATACTCACATGCCATCCGGAGTAAACGCACAGAGAGAGCAGGGCCCTGCCCAAGGGAAACTGAGGACAGCCCTGCACTCAGCAGGGCACAGCCTGAGCCATGTACCTTGGGGTGAGCTCACAGTGCCTGCTCTGCGCCAGGTCCTTGCCTTGGGGTGGCCCACAAACACTGGGTGTCCTGATATAAAACAGCTGTGGCTTTTTTAGCAGTGAGAATAATAGGATAGGAAACTGAACAGAATGTGCCCGGGAGTGGAAGACTTGCCTCACTCTTTGGGACGTGTTTGGGATGAGACTTTTCCAAGTCAGTGCATGGGAATTCCATGCTTATATGTACCGTATCTACTTCTGAAATTTTATTTATAATGTCAGCAGCACAAATATAATTTGAAATGTTACTTGAAATGACTATAATTCAAGGTTTCAAAAGCTGGCTATTCTGAGCTGAAGCATGTCCTATTCTTTGTGAGTATCTTCAAAGTGCACATTGATAAAAATTTCCTATTGTAGAGTGTCTGTTTTGTGCTTGTACTACCAAAGAAATTATTATGTGTCATGATTATGATACCTGTAGAGATGAACTGTGCTTTGCTTTTTAATGATTACGACTCCTTAACAGAAATGGTTCCTAAAACCTTGGAC
Organism: Campylorhamphus procurvoides; assembly: GCA_013396655.1. Classification (NCBI taxonomy): domain Eukaryota; kingdom Metazoa; phylum Chordata; class Aves; order Passeriformes; family Dendrocolaptidae; genus Campylorhamphus; species Campylorhamphus procurvoides. The sequence goes on along the minus strand of WBMV01003387.1, from coordinate 1,856,468 downwards.
TCTGCACTCTCCATAGAGAGCATGTATAACATGAGTTTGCTTTCTTAACACAACCATGAAGTGGCTTTGTAATCATAACAGAGAGAGAATCCAGCACATATAATAAATAGAACTTAATGTATGGTAAATAGATCTTAAGCAATATCTGGAAAAAATTGCATGGGTATTGGAGGTAGCCACTGTAAGCAATTGATGATCTAAATCCACCTACATAAATGTAATTACTAAGTCTCGCATGAGTCTCTGCATGTGTTTGCAGGGCTAAAATGGTGCTGGGGAGACCTGCCTGTATGAAGCCATAGTAGGAGAAATGCATTTTTTATATGGCAGCATGAGATCAAGGAGGGAACCTCAGTAATTCAGCCTAGAAAACCCACAGCAGTCTGTGTTGAATATTGACTACTACCTGAATGTGTAACTGTGTGCACCATACTATAAGTTCAAAAGTGTACTTACTCTTACTTCCTGGACAGTTGGGTCCCCAAACGTAGGAGCAGTGAGTGTCTGTGTGCCAACACTCTTAGTCCTGTCACTTTTTCCAGTCTAGTATGGGATGGTAGAGGCTAAACTTGTGGCTGGCTAGTGACCTTATCCTCTGGGTATAACACCTGCTTTGGGATTTACCAGCACAACTGCCCCTTTTTTGGTGGTTTTTTCAGAGATAATGTTCTAACTTAACTGGGGAGGTTGGAAACTCCACTGTGATCATCTGCATGCTGCCTTCTCTTGACACCTAAGGAAGAGAACAAGTGGGTTCTTAGCCTGTGCATCATGCCAGCTAAAACTGACTTAAATTCTGCAAAGGTGTGAGCCCATCAAATGTGGAGAGCAGGAGTCACAGTGATGAGATACCTATAGAAATGATGCTGGGGCATGAGCAACCTGTTGGTTTCTCTTTTGAAACTGAAGGATGTGTAGGCAGATCATCTGTAGGTGGATGGAGGAAGAAAGGGAGGCCTGAGAAGTGATTCTTTTGAGATTTGAAGGTGGCTCCAAAGTGAAGCAAGTTAGTAGAAACAGATGTGTGGGAATATGCTCTAGTACTGCTTGTGTTGTACCCAGCCTGTAAATAAGATGGTTGTGGTCGCTATAACTACCATTCCGGCTCTTTTCACCGCAAGGGATTTATTTAGAAACAAAAGCTCCTTGAAGTCATTATGTGGTCCAAACTTAGCTTAATTTAGTTATAGAGTATTCACAGCTCCCAGCTGCATTTCAGATACTTTCAAAGACTTTCTATTTTGCATATATGCTTACTACAATATTGCTATTTAACCTTGGTTGGTACAATTGGTTCAGAGGAAGGGGTAAAACAGAAATTTCCTGTACATGTTTCTGCAGGAGACTCTGAAGTACAGTGGTTTTCCACTGTTTATTTAAGAGCAGGCCTTTGGATTAGTTGGCTTTGACCCAGGCCTTGCAGTTTTCGCTGTTGGTTGCCATAATAGATAAAACACTTTTAAGATACATTCTTGCTGTATTTTCAGGAAGCAAATTCTTGCTGAACCCTCCAGGAAGGCACACTTCCCCAAAATACTTTCCAGCTGGGGTGGTCTAGCTTTGGCAGTTACAGTGGCCAGGTCTGGATTGTAGGACCTTTTGGGTGGATTGTCCCTCTCTTGTGTGACCTGCTGCCTTTTCCCTGGCAGCAGCTGCTGTCAGCATGCTGAGGTAGGAACAGCTGCATCCCAGCTGTGTCCACTGACTTCAGGAGGAAGCATTTAGCTGCTCATGCAGTGTTTGCTGCTGAAAGCAGTATTCTTTATTTCCCTTGGAGGATGGTAGCTGTGGATGGGAATCAACTCATACTTTACTGCTTGGACTGTGCTCCTCTTGGCACTTGCATCAAATATGGTACATCTGGCCATGGTGTATAACAAGGGAAACTTTCTAGTTGGCTTCTAAAGTAATCTGGAAAAGAAGGTAAATTCAAAGGCTGAAGACCAATGGTTTAGCATAAAGCATCCAGAGTTCTCTGGACTTAGCTGAATTCAGCTAGTGTCTGGATTGATTCAGTTAGTGGTGACTTGCACATAGGCATGCACAACGATTAATTAGGAGCATGAGGTCAGAGAAGAGCATGCGAATGTTCTGCTCTCAGAAACCCAAAGAGGTGCTGAGTGAGATTTATGCCACTGTTTTGTAATCACAACACAGCAATTACCAATAATAAAGTCTGAGAATAAGTGCTAGTGAAGGGCAGGCAGCTCAGGTAGTTTTGGAAGTCAATAAATAGAATAGTTGCAATAAAAAATAAATAATCTTTTCATGTTGATGTCATTTGCTTTCTCCATCTCTGAGATACCTTTTTTTTTATCCCCAAAGGAAGAGCTGAACATATTGGCAAAGGTATTTCAAATGTTTCTCTCTGATCTTTTTAACTCACCTTTTTGGATATTACAAAGCTGTTCCATTTCAAGACTATGCAAAGATGTGTGTGGTCTTTGAAGTCAAAGGAAAGGGCTGCAACTCTGGTCCCGAGTGTCCTGCTTAAATCATGCATTTTCTGACAGCATATGCAGTGTTCACTGAGAGCTTTTAAGAACAGATGCCCATAATAGCTGTATAGTTTTTTCTTTTTCATTGCTTGTTCAGTTCCACTTTTATAATGCTATTCTCAGTGTGTTTTTTTATGTTGGGATGAGTTCATTCCCTAAAGAAAAAACTGGTCAGTTGAACATAAATTGCAGGTGCTCTGAGGATCAGTCAGCTTGGGACCGACCCTGGAAACTGCTCTTCCAGTTCAGCTCCTGTAGCTTTCCCTTCATTGAATACAAGTGGGTGAGTGAAGCTGGGAAGAGGAATTTCACATAGAAGCAAGCCAGACTGGTAAATCATCTGTTAGTTCTGGTGTCGGAAACTGAGGCAGGAGTCAGATTTCATTTTCCGCTTTGTGTCCCAAGCATCAGTCGGTGCACCAGTGATGTTTTTTAAGGGCAGGTCAGCAAGGTGGTGCCTGTTTTGAGTCTTGCAGTGTTTTGGGATGCTGCATTTCCCCATTGCTTTCCTTTATTGAAAAAAAAGAAGAAATTAAAACATGGCCTAAAGGAAAGTACAAACACATGAATGAGGTCTTTCTGAAGGAAGAAGTGGTCAGCAGATCTTTTCCACAGCAAGACTGCAGCTGACAGGGCTGGGTAGAGCTCTGCTAGGGAAAAAGGATAAAAATGAGCATTTGTTGCTTAAAGCTATAAGGTGGTTAAGTAGACACAAACCCCATCTTCTCCATCTTAAAATGTTTGCTCTACCTGAAATTGTTGCTCCTGAGCACTGACTAGCATACCAAATGATCCTCTGGTAAGTTCTTTTAAGTTGATTATGTCAATTTAGCCTCTAGAAGGTATTAGCTTGCCTGTACCCCTAGCCACTTTGTGACTGCAGACATCCTGAGCAGAACATGTCTTGCGCATATTATGCTGTTTATTAGTATGGCCCTTATAGTGGTGTTGAAATAGAATGATTTTATAGAGAGTAAGTATGTTTAAAATGTCATTGCTGGAATTATCAGCAGATATGTGTGATATTTTATGAGCAAATTTTATACAAATTGGAAAGAGTTTTACTTGCTGTGATCTGAGATGAAGTATCTATAGCCTTCAATAATTTGGGGACTTCTGATCACTTGATCAAAGGAAATAATGACGTAGCCTTTCTAAGAGTTACTAAAAACCACATCTGCAATCTAACCTTTCCTTTTCTTTCATGTGATAATAGATTAGGTAGGTTCTTAACTTCTTGTTTTACATGTATTCTAACTTCTCTTTCAATACTGCACTGGCAGTTTAATAAGCCAAGGCCAAAAAACTCTGCTTGCTAAACTTGAGCAATCAGAAGGGAACAGATGATGAAAAACCAACAGTGCTTTACTCATCTACCACTCACTTTTCTTCACAGACATGTAGTGAGCAGATATTAACAAAGACAGTAATAAAACGCACTTTGAGTCCTCATAAATCGATACATGCTGGTGGGGTCAAGAACAAATATTGGAAAGGTTAGAACATGTAGAGAACTGTGTTACTGTGTTGTGACGCTCAAAGCAAGGCTGGGATTTTTTTCAATTGCTGATTTGAAAGCAATTAGGAGGCATTTCTGTGGCTGCACAGGAGGCTTTGTGCTGGCTGGGCACGTGGTCAGCTTTTTTTTTAGAGGCTACAGTAGGTCAGGTAACATGCTGAAAAAGAAGTCCTTGGTGAATCACGGCTGTTGTACTACTCTGCTAGGGACAGATGTTTTTAAAGGCATCTTGGAACCCAGGGAATTCAAGCTGTTTGCTCCTCCACAGCAGGAAAACAAGATTGCACTGTTGAATGCATCTTCAGGTCTACATTGACGAGATACCTGAGGCTCCCTGAAGAGAGAAGTCCTGGACAGAGGGAAGGTTCAGCGTTGGGAGCTCTCGGTGCTGGTTTTGGGATAGCCGGGATGTGCTGATGATGCTTTCTTAGTTACACGTTAATGTTCTCTCACCCTTCAGGCTGACAGGTTTCTTCCAGGTTGCAGCTGATGGAGTAGGTCTGTCACTTCATCGTGTTTCTTGTGAGAAATGCCTATGCTGAGACAAGCACAGAGACAGCACTATTGTGTGTCCTCCTCTGCTCCTGCCAGAGAGCAGTCTCCTGTGTCAGCAGGATTGATTTAACATTGAAAGCCAAGGAACTGAAGGGCCCATGGAAAGTCGATGTTGTTTTCCCCAAATGAACTTCGTGCTTTGTGTTTTGCTTGGACAGGATAGTAAGAAAGAGGTTGATACAGTTGGAAAACGGTTTAATATAGGCCTTTGGAATCACTTGATAAAGCTGAGACAGTTAGGTTATCAAAGAGAAGCCAGAAACTTGGCGAGAGCTCAAAGTCATCATAGATGTTCAGTTACTTTACTGATTAATTCAGTCACATAGGTTGCCTAACAAAAGCTGTATGAATTAGCAGTCTTTTGGAAGACCATGGGAATACTACAGAGAAAGTATTCATAAAATTAATTTACTTGTAGAGTTTCCTATAGTGGTGCCTCAGTACTACACATCTGTCAAGACTAAATGAGATTTGGGGGCTGATAACATCTAGGTGGGGACACTATTGTGCCCTTAGGACAGATTTGTAATTTCATTTGTAATCAGGCAGATTATAATTACTATATTTGCCTCTGATTAAAAAAACAGGTCAGAAAAGTAATGAATTTTGCTCCTTATGTGGAAGGACACTCCACACTGGAAGAGCTCTTCAAAACACCTACAGTCTTCACGTTCCCTGATTTTCCATCTTTGTTCTTGCTCAGTTGGTAGGTCTGTGTGTCTTGCTTCTTGTTGGCAAGGAGCCACTGTGTGGGATTGCTTGCTGAGAACAGAGTCCAGGAAAGGTTTTGGGTACGTCCCTTTCTGATCTCCATGATGAGTGCTAAGTTCCTATTAGCCTCTGATTTGGGGAGAAAGAGCATTTTTGTGTGGCTCAGGTGAGGAGTACCTGTGGTTACTGAACTAGGAGTAACAGAAAGCCAGGAGGAAGTTGTGCTTCTGGACTTTGTGAGCATTTCAGGAGAGTGTTAAGAGTCAGCCCAGGGTCGATTTCAAGGAGCTGGCCCTGGATGCAGAAGGCTCTTGCTGTTCTCACCTGAAAGGTGAGATGGGTAACCATTATTAAGGACAAAAGTGGAAAGCCCGTAAAATCTATATTAGGCTAGTATATGTCTGGAGCCCTATATATTAGTATAGCAGAGAGTCAAAATCCTCTTTAGTAAATGATTTCTGCATTTGCTTTCACAGTGCCCTTTACAGCTGAGGAATATCATTATTTTGTCTTGTTTGTGTTTTGTGAACAAACAGCTAGTCAACAATTGGCTGAGTTTTGCATAAGAAGTCCATGACCTTGCTGGATATTATCTCTGTGTCTGGCTTAGTTCCACAGTCCTCAGCTCATCCTTTTTTGTTTTTTGAAAGATAGGTTTATTTGCCAATGATGTGTCTCTCACTGGTGGGTAAGATCTCAATAGAAGAGAGACCAAGTTAGTATATGACCATTTGGTAAGCTCTTCCCTTAAAGAAGCTGGGAGGAGAAGGGAATGGTACTGGAGAAGACAAGTGTCATCAGAGGAAGAAAAAGTTCTCCCTGTTTTGACAGCTCAGTTCTCAGAATTATCAAATTCTCTTCAGCTATTGATCTCAGTGTTTATTCTCAATCCCTTTGTTTATGAAGGAGGAGCCAGTGTTCCCCAGTTCTTTACTCAGCAGCATGTCCCTTGGCGAGTGTTGTGTCCAGAGTGCTGGGATGCAGGCTGACTAGCCAGCTGGTTATCCTCACTGGGGCTGAGCAGGGACTGCTTTCTGCCAAGGTGGTGAGAGATGTGAGTTCATGTTTCCAGCCTGCAGAGACAGTGCAGAGTCTGATTCTTCTGTCACATCTGTTTGTGTAGCCCATAAACATGTAGAGAGGGGCTGTCCAGCATGGAAGAGGGTTCAAGTGCCTCTCAAAAAATATACTTCTTTTTACTTTCAAAGGTTAGGTAAAAGCCAGAATGATATTTCAGTATCTTTGCTTTTCATGTAAAATATTAATGAAGCAGGATGTGATCTTCAGAGACAAGAGGTTTTTTTACCAGTAAGCACAGTCAGTGAGGAAAGACAACAAAAATGTCCTTCCTCACCTTCGGTGTTCAGAAGATAAATCGAACTCTTGTCTAGTTATCCAAACTGCCCCCTTGCATACTTTCAGAGTGACTGTGCTGCTGATCAGAGTTCTGCATCTCAAATACTTTGTTGGTGGCTACTGCACTTCTGGAAAGGCCCGTTAAGTCCGTGTTTTGCTTCCTGGAAGCACAGTGGAATCTAATGAAAAGCGTCATTGTTTTGAAACACTGTGATCTGCTGCCAAAAAAGCTACTGTTGTATAATCCTTAATAGCAGGTTAGACTGGCAGTTGCTCTTTGGTTTGAAACTTTCTGTGGAAGGATGGCTTCCCAGTTCTCTCTCTGGGGATTGCATGTCTCATCTTGTTCTCTCTTTTTGCGAACTGTTAACTCACACGGTATTACTGAGTTGGTAATACACTCTTGCACAAGTTTGAACACCAAGAGTATTTCTTAGGGGTGACAGGCTGAAGGGAAAAAAGAGAAACTGACAGTTTCCTTTGAGAAGGAGGAGCAATGCTCTGGCTGATGAGTACTGTGGTTATGTTTGTTCTTGCTGGCACGTTGTTCTGATGTACGAGAACAGAGTTGGAATACAAAAAATTATCTTGGCTTTCCTTTCTGATTTGCAGAACTCAGTGTGTTCACTTCTATGCTGACATTTCTGCCTTTCATGGTCTTTACATTAACCTGCAGTTTGGCTGGCATGCTGATGTGCTTCATCTTTGTGGCACAGATATTAGTATTTGCAGGTATTACTCAAACACTGAATTCCTATTGTAGTCGGCATGGTCATCAAAGTTTACTACTCCGTTTTCAACTAAAGCAAATACAGGGCAACTCTGAGAAATATTTTTTTATAAATGTCTTATAAACAATTTCTTTTTTTCTGCCATTACAGCAGAGGTATCAAATTCTCCTCTAGCTTTTACTCTTCCAAGGCCCGGGACAACTAGCGCAATTCCTTATGGGAAAAGCAGTATGAATGAAATATTTGAATTATGTTACGTGTTTCTTACTGGAATTTAACAGCTAGAAACAAAAAGCAGTGAGAATATCCTCTTAGCCAGGTCCATGCTTGCCATTGGCAGGCACTCAGTTGGACAGCAGTTTGGGAACCTCTGTGGCAGAGGTTACCACAGGCTGCTAAAGACCTTTTCCCAAGTAAACAAGTTTCCCAGGGCCATCACAGGGTGCACAGTTTGTGTTGATATTGGCTCAGAAGAGCCTTTGCTCATCCATTCACCTTCTCCCCAGGTAAAACCACTCTCTGGAGGTTTCTTTCCTATATTGCTTGTGCCTCAGCCTCATGGTCAGTGAAACACTGATGTATAAGGTGAGGAAGAGTTGCCTGAGGCACGATACTCTGACTGACCTGCTTTACAGCTCAGACCATTTGACTTTTCTGTATTAATTCTTGACTCTCTGAAAAAAGGCTGATTTAAACACCTACACATACTTAATTTAGAGCCTTCTGATGATGGGAAAAGTATTTCAGAAGTTTGTTGTGTCATAGCTAACTGTCCTCTCTGTTAATATTTTTTGTATTGGTTGATTTATTTAATTCCCAGTCCCGGGCTCTTGTTCTGTCGTTGCTGTACTGAGAGCTCTCCACAGTCAGGCTGCTTGCCTGTGTGTAAATGTTTCTAGACTATTTTCAAATCACCTGCAGAGCTGCTGTCTCTAAATTGGCAGTCTTCCACTCCAGCCTTACTCTCTCTCATAGTTTTATTCCTTTCTCTATAAAATCAGCATCATTCTGAATGGGGACAGCTGGCTGAAGAGAGTTTTCCAGCAGTGTCTGTAGCAGTGACAGATCGGGACATGGAGTCCTGCTCGGTAGTCTTGTACATCCAAGGCTCATATTTGACCTGCAGTTGCAGCATTTCTTTGAGAGCTCATGTTGGCTAATTCTTCTCTGTGGCATAGCTCTTGCAGTTCTGGATCAAGCTTCACATTCCTTAAGTATGATCCTCCTCCTTATTTTCAAGTGCTGGGACAATATGGGGCACACTAGAGTTAGCAAACTGAAGAAATAGAATTACCGCTAACAAACTGTGTGTGTAAGAAGCAGTACATTTGGAAATAACTAAAATGGTAATTCTGCAAGAAAGATTGAGTAGCACGAGCTATATAGAAGGTAGAAAACATGCTGATTAGCTCACTGGAGAATTTGTGGTTCCTGTTCCAAGGTAGTAAACTCGCATAGAGATGGATGAGGAGAATGGATGGTCTCATGGTTCTCGGGGAGGGTCAGATTTGAGGTTTGCCCCTCACAGAGTTGCACTGCAGACTTCATAGTTTTTCAAATTCCATTTTAACCATCCATAAAATTGATGTTAATTAAATAGTACTTAGAATATTTTAAACAATTAGTGCTTTTTGGAATTCCTGAATGAATAGAACTCCTTGGATAGAAATAGCTGGTCATCCAAAGAAACTCCAAATTTATATATTTGTGAGTTTTAGTGCTGGAGCTCTGGGGACTTGACAGCCACTCTGTGGGTATGGTTGTCAGTAGAAATAGTCTGATTTAAAAAATCCATGTAAAATAAGCAGGGGGTTGTTAAATATATTTTGCAACATATTTGATATATAGATGTTACTTTAGGATCTGACTTTATTACAGAGATAAAACTCAGCCTGAAAGTAAATCAAATCCTATAATAAGTGATGTGAGTTGAGTAGCATTCTCCTCTCTTATACCTTCCCCATTCAGAAATAGCCCATGAGTTACCATCATCTATCAGTCAGACCATATTCAAATGAATGTATAACTGGGAATACTTTACCAGTTTTACCAAAAGTATGCTCTGGGAAAAAGCAGCTTCAATGATGTAAGCACTGTGGTGGGGTCCAAGACTAACTGCTACCCCTTTCCTGCAGGAGGACTCAAAGCCAGTGTTGGAGATTGCAGGCTTGAAGCTGGGAGGGTTAGTAGAATCCATGGAGCAAGGAGAGCATGAGCAATCTGATGTAATCCAGTGGGTCTTTGTACACTGCAAGTGGGATCTGCTGTAAGCCCAATACATGCCTGTGGTTGTTAACCTTAACAATTTCTTAATAGCTGATCTCTACCTCATTAGTGCCCTGAATTATAGAATTATCCTGCTTAAAGCCAACCTCAAGTATTAATTATCATGAGATGAGAGTATGCTTTGAAGTGTCGCTTGGAAGTAATTTAATATTCTAATAGGAAGAATGTGTTTTGTCTTTCCTGCCATCATGAACCTGAAACCTTGCTGTCAGAAGTGGAAGGTCTTCAAGTAAAGCACTTAATCACAAGGAGGCAAAAAAAATTATCAGTTTTCTAGTTTAGGTCATTTACAAGCTTCATTGCTTAAATCTAAAGTCATGGACATAGTAATTTTCCAAAGCATCACTAATTGAAAACACCTTTTGGAAACAGTTTGCTTTTGGCTATTGAGCAGAAGTGTTGGCAGTAAAAGACAAGAGTAGTTTGAATTGTCGTCCCAGGACTGTGGGGGAGAGGGAAGGAGCTGTGCAAACTGACAGAGCTGGTGTGCAAGGCTGCAATTCAGAGTAAAATGGGAGCATCATTTCGACATCCGTGCGATCCCTGCGGCTTGGAGCCAGTCAGGAGCCTGCTGCTTTGCAGCTTTTGTCACGCATAAGTACAGGCTGACCTCTCTGTGTCTGCCAGTTGATGCTCAGTATTGAAATTTGAATTCATGTAAAAGTATACTGTGCTAGGAACATGCACTTATATCTCTGTGATTCGTCCTGACAGCGCTAGGAACTCAGACTGATTTTTAGCACAGGGACTCAGGAATTAGGGCTCCTGCATTTGATTCCCACTTGCTCTGGGTTATTACCTTCTCAGTGCCCTGCTATCCTTAGCTAACAAAATGGAGACAGCACTTTTGCTGCCCCTATGTGTACTATGTGAATGAGAGTTTGTGAAGTGTACTGGGATCACAGGTGTAAGAATGGCACTTCTGGTGAGGGTAGGAGCCTGCCCAGCCCCTGCTCACACGGTGTCAGTGGGAGATGCCACTGGGGGGGATGGCACAGTCCTGCCCACTTTGTGCTGTCCATCCCAGGATATCAGATGCTCCAGAGGATCAGAGGGTGTGATGCTAACCTGAGTGGATTTCACCTCCTGCAAAGCTAGCTGTCCCAAGTGTCTAGCCTAAACAAGGTACAACCTACCTTCTACCCTCAGTGGAGGGAGTGGGATGCTCCTGGAAAGTGAGGCACTTGCTTTTCTTAACCACCCTTGCATGGACAGTGCTCTCCACTGCAGAAAAGATCTCTTTTCCCCTCCTCTGCCCTATCTGTGAGGCCATGCCATGACCTGGGCCAGGAATTTGACATGAGTCTTGAACAGGCCAACCCTAATCCTGCTCCCTTTACTTTTGTCTGTCCTCAGGGTTTTAGGATCGATCACTTCTCACTTGCTAAGAGCCCACAAAGTCCTTTGAGATGGAGCAGTGTTGCAGCAGGGAGCCAGGAACTGCTCTAGGCTTGGCAAGGGCACCACGAGACTTGTCTGTACACCCACAGCCTCCGACTAGACACAGAGCTTTTAAGTAGCTAACGTTAGGTGTGATGATTTGTCTCTATTCACCTTCCACTGTGCATGTTACATGTGTGGGTTGTGCTGCCAAGGTATTAATGATTCTCGAAGTATAACATGTGAGAAGAGGCAGATGTGTATGGTGAATCAGTGTGAGTATGCTACAGCCTTGGGATTGGTTAGTGATGCCTTTGTTTTCAGCTATATAAGCTCTCAGAGAATACCCTCGAAAAAGTGGGATTGTCACCACTATTTTGTTCATCTCTCCATTTTAGTGTGTATGCCTGTGATTTGACGTTGCATCGTCAAAATGTCAAGACAAACTCAGAAAAAAATAGATGCAGTGCATTTAACCTGAACATATCAAATATTATCAGGTGCAGAAATCTGTAACTATTTGTTGACCAAAAAATATAAGAAAAATAATAGTAAAACTTGAAGGGAAATGCTTCTGAATGTGTTATTTAATTCGTATGAGTAGTTAAAAAAATACTCTATTGATAATACTTGAAATCAGCCAAAATCTGACAAAATAATCACTTATCTCAAAATATATGCTAAAAATTCCATGTTCTTTCAGACCAAAGCATATGTGCTTGATAGGAGCTCTGTATCAAAGCTTTGCAGCTGAGATTTTAAATACCTTTTCAAAATACCATAATGTAACATAAATGCTATCAGATGCTTAATTAAGACAACATGAGCAAGGAGCATGTTTGCAATAAATTATGGGGAGGTGTTTTGACATGCTTTATCTATGTAAAGATTTCTATTTTTATGTGAAGCTATTTACAGATTATTGATTTCAAAAATAGATTTGTAACCAAAGAAAGTTGCATCATATTTCAGCTGCTTGGAGTTGAAAATCTTGCCTGGCTGGTTGCCTGCTCTCTTAGATGTTTATTCCAGTGGCTTACAAGTGTATGGAGTGACTTCGTCCTTATTTTTCTCCCTCTGTTTGGAAGAAGGAATTTGTGTTCAGGGACCAGGTCCCATGTCTCTTACCCACGCAGGTAGGCTGATTTTTATGCCTTTGAAGCACAGAACAATTTCACTGAAGTCCGTGAGGCTTTTTGTTCAAGTAAGATTTTTGGATGGGGAAGATCCCTTGCAGTATCTTTTGTCAGTTGTTCCTGTTTTGTTTCAGAGGGTTGAGCTGTTCCCAGAGAGTCAGTGCAGCCTGTTAAGCTGTAAGTGTGCCTTGCAGTACATGTAATAGAAAACTTCAGCATAAGATTTTTTTACTGTGTGAACATTAAAAGAAAGATTTTAATAAATCAGGGCAAAGCCTGAAGATAGAGGTAATATCTTTTATTCAAGTAACCTAGAGAATTTGAAAACCTATGCAAGCTTGTGTGTACCCAAGAGCTTGTCTATTTTTTCCAGCCATACCAATTGGTCTAATAAAAGACACTGCCTCTGTCTACAAATCTTGTTCTGCCTATGAACTCTGTTCATCAAAGTGACAGAAAATACTGCTGGATCATTAAAATAATTCAGGTCTTCCTTGCTTAATTATGGAAACTCCTATTTTTATGGTTTTCTCAAGTCTCAGTTTTTCGAATCCCAGCACACCCAAAATGATGCCGTCTGGTTTCTCCTACTGTAGAGGAGGGGTTTATCATATAGGAGCTCAAACTGCTTCACCGATTCCTCAGTTTGGAAAGGATATTATAAAGGTAGCCTGGTAAAATTCTTGTGCCATCTGAATTGTAGGGTATTTTGTAGGATATTATTAATGTATACTATCAGATGTCTGGTATGCACAGCCACTGGAAGCAGTCCTATCCTAGTACCTGTGTCAGCATCTGATGTATTGTGATGGGAAAGAGAGGCTGGCAGAATGGAAAGTCTCTGGCTTTGGCTGTGTAAGTCTTTGAGTCTTGCTATGTGTTTGGCTGGGTAAGAGAAGTGGGGTACCCCTTCTAAATGGCAGGAATCTCAGATGTGGACTTATTTCAGCTGGAAGATGAAGACCCAGAGCTGTCTAAGAGTCCTAAGACCATCCATGCAACAGTTTTTCTCAGAGCTATTTAACATGCCTTTTAGAGGCCCTGAATGTATACGTGTCTCGGATCCAAATCTGTAGCTCTACGCTACTAGCTTTAAAGTAGACCAAGGTGGTGGTAATCTGGACCATCTTGAAATGCCCATGGGCACAGCCTTGGAGGACCTGTTCAGTAGTTTGCAGTCCTCAAGTCTTACCAGATCCCTGACTGTGCTGCATGTCTGGGCTGCAGACCCGGAGTCTGTCACCCTTGCAGGGACACTACTCCTCTCCCAAGGACCGCAGCCCCTGCTGCCCCTGAGGAGCCGTGCTGTGGGCAGTGCCCTGCCTTCACAGTGAAATGGGAACAGGTTGATGCTTGAGGGCTGTTTAGTTCTGTGCCCAGTCCTGCCTTCCATCTGCCTTTGGGCACAGCTTAAATAGCTGGTAATTACTTGTAAGCCCTTGGTGGCTGGTGCTGGGGCTATTTTAGAAGCTGATTCTCCCTGCATGCCCTGTTGTGGAACTTGCGGCTGGCTGGAATGGCCCGTCGCCCTCTCACTGTGGTGACCTCCTCTCCTGGGTGTGTTGCAGGGAATTCAGGGGGAGAGCTCTCAGCAATGGCATGCGGTCCCATGGGCTGCCTGCCAGGGCCTAAATTTGGTGACCTTTAGGATGTGGCAGAAGATGCATTTGCAAACCTTGGTTATAGTAACTGGGAGACAAATAGAGAATGCCGGAGGAGGGGGAGGAGCACATATTTTTTACACACAAGCTGTTTGCTGTCTGTTTGATTTTTATGACAAGCAACTAGTAGGTAAATAGACTAAGAAATGCTGTGACGATCGCAACTGTTGCTCTTTAATAAAATTTAAAACAAAAAAATGATACATATTTCCTTGACGAGAGTGAGCATGCATGTGACACTGAAAGCACTGTGACATCTAGTGCTGGTTTGGACACTTGCTCTGCTCTCTACTTTGCTGGAATGATCTAATTTCCCTTCTGTAAAATGAGCACAGTCATATTTTAAAGGTATCCAGAAGTGGTTGCTGTATCATTACCCGTGTAGTTTGTGGGTGGTTTTGTTTCTTCTCAGGAAGAGCAAACAAGCCAAGGCCTGCAGTCCAGCAGTTGTGTGGGTTACACAAGAATGTGGTTTCATGTTATACCTAATTTGGTATCACTGTGGGTTGTGTCTCCCACCCCGTTCCCCACTCCGGCTCTAACCATAGCGTTGTTGAGCCGGGTTCAGCTCTCCAGTGGAGAACCACCCAGCCTTTGCTCGCCTTTGGTCAGTTGGGTTTCATGGGTGAGGACTTGGACTGTTGAACTGAACTGACTCACAGTGGGGCTGCTTCATCACCCCACCTGGTGCCAGGGGGTGCAGCAGGACATGGGGCTGGCCGGAGGAGCAGGATGGCCCCAGTGTGCTAATACCAAAACTGGGAAAGGTACCCCTGTTTCCTCACTGCAGGGCCTTCATGATGAGGACTGTTGGAGGTTTGGTTGTGACAACCAGTACTTGAGAAGGGGTGCTGATGTTTGTGAAGATCTGCTGGTGAATATTTGCATTGCTCATGTTACAGGTTTGCTCTGTCTGAATGTGTCTGACCTACAGAGGACAAAGGATCATCTTTCTACTTTCCTTCCAATTGTTTCTGCTAATTTAGCATCAGTTTGAAACTTGTCTTTGCTTAGAGATCAAATGGCCAGGGACAAGGCTCTTTGTTTTCACTCCATGGTAAAAGTGGCAAGGTCAGTCCCTGCAGGGTTTGTAGAGTTTACCCTGCCGAATTTATCTCATGTATGAAGGGTAGATTTTCCATCAGTTACAGCAAATGCATATTGGCAACTCTAGAGTCAAAAAATACCTCTTTTCAGCAATGAAAACAAGGTCTGTTTCGAAATGCATTTTCCTGACAATGGATAGGAAAGTCTTTGCAGTTCTGGCCACGGGGAAAAGCCTTCCCAGCTCTCTGTTTTAACATCTCACTTGACCTGCAAACCCAGATCATTCCACTGGGTACATTGCATCTCTGTTCATACCAGGAAATGGGCAACTTTATGGTGAAACAAACCTTGAACTTAAGCAAGATTTTCTGCCTCTTTCAGAAATAAACAAGCATTTGAAGATGACAACCTCATGGAGCGACCGACTGCAGAATGCAGCAGATCTCCCTGCAAACATGGATGGGCATGCTCTGAAGAAGTACCGCCGGGAAGCCTATCACCGGTAAGTCGTCTGTGCAAAAACTAAGCATAAACCCCACATTTCTTGATTTTTTGCTTGTTGGTAAAACAGAAAGGTTGTTCCCACCTCCCTTGCAGAAATGTTGGCAGAAGAGAGCTTAGAAGATGGCACAGTACTGGCCTACAGGAGTTTACAGGCGAGTTGATATACGTGCACTGGAGTGAGGATATGCTTTCTTAATGCAGTTGAAAGATTAAGCAGAGGTAGAATTTGGGAGAGAAGATACTAAGTCAGTGAATACTCAGTGGCAGAAGTTTTATAGTAATTATTGTGGTGCACACTGGGATGCATAAATACAAATAAGGAGGAAATCAAATGGGATCAGAAATTGTTTGAGAATCACAGCTAATATGATCTAGTTGTGGGACCACAAGAGCGTGTGGGAGCACTAGGCAAGATCTCGGCCTTGTTTTCAGGGGTAGGTGTGCCTAAAACCAGCTTTGCTGTAAAACAATTAGAGTAAATAAAGAAGATATAGTAATAAAAGGAGTGTTATCACTCTTACTTTATAGTTTGGGAATCAAAGTGCAGGCACTAGATTGTTTTTACAAGATCACACTGCATGCTTGGTTGAGCCACGAATTTAGTCTTAGCACTCAATGTTCCGAGCATAGAAGATGGA
This sequence comes from Campylorhamphus procurvoides, assembly GCA_013396655.1. Lineage (NCBI taxonomy): Eukaryota > Metazoa > Chordata > Aves > Passeriformes > Dendrocolaptidae > Campylorhamphus > Campylorhamphus procurvoides. The sequence goes on along the minus strand of WBMV01003387.1, from coordinate 1,840,446 downwards.
TGAAGTCTGTATCCTGATCAGATGTCTGGACTGTTACACAGTTAAAAACAGCAGCATCTAGTAATTGTCAGTATTCTGTTTGTGGGAGGTGTATCTTCGAAGTTTAGCTTGGTTAATTTGAGAAGTCATGCAGTGTGATGATCAGAGGATATTCAGCAGGAGCTGGAGAGATAAATGTCTGAAGTAGAAACAGGAAAAGAAGTCAGGTTTCTCAGCCTCATGCTTAAATGCTGTGTTGCATTTGTGATTCAAGTGGGTAGTATTTCTGAGGAAGTGTTTTGGAAGTGTTAGATATCTTTTGATTCTCCAAATGGAATCTAATTTGAGAAAAACGCATTGGTGCATCATATGATAGACCAGGTTGTACAAGTGCAATGTCTAGGGCTAAGTAATGGATTCTGCAAAGTGTTTTCAAAGCTTTCCAACTTCTGCTGAATATGTTTGGGCAACATGTCTTAGGTGGTAGCATTATTTAAATCTCTCTGTCAGCTGGTTTCTCAGATATGGAAATGTTTAATGAATGTAACTATATATAGCATGTAAAAAGAGAGGGATTTTATTCCATGCCCTGGCAAAAAATCTTCACCTTGTTGCAGTCATTGACAGGTTTACCTTTGTTTAATAATTTTACTTACAACTTCAGCTGTGTTGCTCCTGATTCAGAGTGGTGGAAATGAAGTCAGAGTAATGCCTGTTTGTTTTTTTTCCTAAATATTTCCTTAACATTTGTTATGGTTAGGTGCTGACAGTCTGTTAAGTGTTGTAAAAGATCTAAAGGAAGCAGTACTTGTCTCTAAGAACTCAGACATTCAAGTCCTCATCATGTTTACCCTTATTCGTGTAAGAAATCTTTACTTTCAGAAAGAATTTCCTTATGGAAGATGAGAGTACACTCATATAAAGGAGGGTCTCCCACTAGGAGCTGGGGTCTGGTAGTCCAAAATCAGTCTGTGGTAAAGTTTAAATACTCCTTTTTAGAATCTAGAAATGTCTTACTCAAAAGCAGAAATGTTCCTAGCAGTTCAGATTTTCATAGAAAGCACAACATTAGAAACACATTAAGGGGAGGCACATTTTTGTTTTGGAATTGCTATCCTCTTTCAAAGAGAGAGAGAGAGGGAGGGAATGGGAAAGAATGAGAGAATGCCAAGACTGTAGTATAAATCTGTGCTATTAATGGCTTTGGTGTACCAGTTTCATGGGGGTTATTTTGATAATCCAGTATTGTAAGAACCTGAAACAACCTCATTCCAGAGGCAGTGTTGTCAGATTTCTATTTCTGGTCTTTTTCATGGCCTTAGTGTTAACAGATACGATGTTACTTAAAAAAGTGCAGACTTAACATGATAGAATAGGACTGAAGTTATTTCCCCTTGGTGTTCAATATTATATTTTTTAGTATTTTATTAATGGTTCAGATGCAGAATATGAATGCTGGTCACAGCCATGAGTTCTAGGATGTAAATTTATTTCATTGAGGTCCAGGTATGCTCTGACTCTTGGATGTTGCTGAAGCACTGCAAATTTTATGAAAAGGAGAAATAGAAAAGACAAGGCATTAATTTTCTCTTTCTTGTCTTTTTTTGCATTCAGCTTTTTTTTTGTCTTTTTTTCTTCTTACTCCAGCAGCTAAAGAAAAAAACCTTAAAAACATGAATCTAAAGTGTCTCAGAAGCACAATATGAACATCAAATATAAACTATTGCTTTTTTTTTTACCTTAAAGCTGGTCACAGTAATTTTGTTAGCCCAGGCTGGAAGGCCAAAGGAACTTTGCAGCTGCCTCACATTTACAGATGAGCATAAGTGGGACTAGCTTTTGCTACCAATGTTAGAAGCCCAATTGGGCTCCAAGTCATTCATTTGGATTTTCTAAATGCTGCTAGTAATGTTTAGTTTTCAGAAGTGTGAAATTAAAACAACTTGTTTCACTTTTCATTTGCTTCATGCTTACTTAAATACCTAGCCCAATGAATTTAACTTTCTGGTTCTCAAGAAGTACAGATTTGATACACTTGAATTGTAAATGTTGAAGCAGATAAAATAGGAGGGAAAGTTTCCAGAAACAGAATCATTTACCTTATAAAGATGAAAAAGTTCTCATGGCCATGAAACTTTAATTTTTTTTTTTAAAAATTAGCTCTGAAGATACTACTCAGTCATATTTTACTGTGGTCATTCATACTTGGAATGTGTTTCTTTCAGGTGTTGCACTTCTTGTTGTATCATAATTGACGGATGGATGCTCAGCATTTAATATTGTTGGCAGAAATCCCAGTTGAGACTGGTTTGACTGGTGTAGTGCATACTGACTCAGAGTATAATGACTGTATCATAATCATATCTGAATGCCATAGGCAAGAATGTTCAAAATGAAATATTTACGGCTGTAACATCAGAAAAATCCACTGGGGAGCAGAAGTGGGGGGGTTCTGTCTCCAGGGTATTTCTCGTGGCTTTAACAAGGGCTTTGGGTTAGCTGGTGTTGCTGTCAGGCACAGACCTCGTTATACAACATTGTTGGCACCTGTTGGAGGTGAGGGCTGAAGAGGAATTATTATACAAGCTACATGTTACTCATTCTCTAGCAGAGGTCACTGGTAAGAGGATACTGCATTACTGTGCTGTTGGCAACATACATTTTCATTCGGAAATAAAAGGGATGTGTAGCTCTTAGGAGGCTTTTCCTTAGGGTGTGTGTGGTTGTGAGGCCACCTCCCTCGTGTGCTGCTTGTTGACTTTTCCGGGTAGAGGATAATCACTAGATCATTTGTTCTGGAGGAGTACTGTCATTTAATGTGATTGTAATTAGGCAAGAAGTAGGTTGACTCTGAGCCACCAAATTGCCCTAGTGTCTATTTTTTAACTTGGAGTGAGCACTTCTAGGCACCCTCTGGATTATCTCTCATAGCTCTTTAGGGTTTAAATAGCAACCACATCTAGTTAAAGCAAATAATGGAAAAAGTTGGTGTTTCATCCACTCTTGTTACTGACAGTTACCAAGATCCAGGAAACAGGTATTTGCACTTAAATTTATTTATCTATGATTTTGGCTTAACAGGGCAGTAAGGCTGAAATGGCCTTTTTGTAAAACATACAGACTTTGAGATGCTTTTACAGAATAATTGAGAGTAATTTTGCATTCAGAGTAATCTGAGACTTCTCATCCTGAACAGGGGGTTTCTGTTGTTGTTTTACTTGTTTTTTTCTTGCTCTCTTGTTTACTGGCTAGTGCAGGGCATGTGGCATCATGATTCCTAATCATAATTCTCCTGCTGACTGGTGATAGAGTATTGAACAAGTTACTTAGTCATTCTGTGCTTCAGTTTACTTTCAAAGAAGCATCTTACGGTGGTGATGTGAGTTAAGTGATTTTAGCTGTTACTATAAACTGAGATTCTGGATTTAAAAAAATGCTTTAATAATGACAGAGCAGAAGGATTGCCAGTTGGTTGTTTTGATTGCATGGGTTAAAGATGTACTTTATCTTGTTCAAATTTGTAGACTCTGGGCTATTCACTGCTAATCTTGTTTATTCATTTTATTGTTACTGGATCATCAGTGATTGCAAACAGGTGGAAATGTTATATAAACAAGGCTGTGAGACTTGAAACTGGTCATCTGTTTGGGTGTCTATATATAAAGTCTCTTTAAAATTATCAGTTCATTGAGGTGGCAAATAGGAAAAAGAGTCTTTACCAGTCTGAAAATGCTCTTTCCATCAGCCACTTTTGGACAGGCGATGTGTGATGTTTCCATGTAACTGTGGTAGCTCAGTAGGCTCTGCTGGCCATGGTCTGTCCTCATGTGTCTGAGCAGCCTCCTTGGATTTGTCTGGTGGCATGTGTGTACCAGAGGGCAGCGTGTGGCTCTCTGCATTTGTTTTCCTTTGGTGCTTTAGGCACTGGGGGAGGGAGAGGGAGTGTTAAGTCTGCAGAATGGGCGAGCTTATGAGAAAGCACAACACTTGCCAAATTAATAATAAAGAAATTGCAGTGGAAATGTCCCATGATCCCTAGCTTTAATAGTTTCATGGAGCAGACAAGTGTTATTTTGGGATGGAATCCTTATGAGAGCTTCTTGGCACTTTGCTGTTGCCTGGGAAGGAAACCCAAACAATGGAAATAGAAATGGCCAAGGCTATCTCTTTCCATCTGATTTCTGCTGAATTTCAGAGGGAAGTGCTCATAGCTGTGTTACTGCATACAGCTTCATCAGACTTTGAAGTTCCAGTCATTACCGGATTTTACAGTTTTATGTCACTATAATTGTGTAAGGACAGTTAGTCTTGTGAAATTGCAGGGCACTATGTTGGAAATGGTACTAGAAGTGGACAGGAAGTTTTTATGCCCTTCTTTTGTCTCTGCTGTCTGATACTGTTTCGTCCCCCTAAAGTCCTCTCAAGCCCAGATGGTGTCTCTAAATATAATTGCAAATATTGAGAATATTCTTCTTTGGTTGAAAAAGGAATAAAATACTACCTTGAAAATCTAGCATTGTAAAGAAGTAAGACCAGAATGGTATGTTAAATAATAATATATGGAATGGTCAATACCTGCCTAAAGAGGCAAGACATCAAAAGAATGATTTCATTGGTTTTAAAAATTTAGAGTAGTTTATTTCTTCTCTAAGACAACTACCAAGGCATCTAGCACTCAAAGACAGGGTATTTTGATAACATGGTAGTATCTTCTTAAGGTTGCTCACATGATTAGTGCCAGATAAGTAGGGTCAGTGGGGAAGTTTGCTGCTGTTGGGGGAAGTCCCCTGTAAGCAGAACTGTCATGTCATGTAGTGAGACAACTCCCCAGGCACACCACATCTGGGGAATAGCGAGTGGTACTGAGAACATCCAGTTGTCCTAAGAGTAGTGGGATGTTTATTTCATTATTCATCTCTTTAAAGAGGCCACGGGGAACTTGGGCATGGGAGACTATTAAAAGCTAATCCATTTAGTTCCCCTTTGTTTCTTTTTAGCTCTTCTAGCTTATTAAAAAATGGAAGTTGTCCATAAAGTGAAGATTAGCCAAAGTTCCTGAACTCTGAGTAAGCAGGAATCTGAGCCTTCTGGCTAGTTAGTCCCTGTTTTGTGGCTGGCTGAAGCCCAACTGTCCACCACAGTCTTTTTAAAACACCCATGTAGGTCATGTCTAGCCAGATCCCACTGTATTTGCTGTTCCACTCAGCACTGTTGCAAGTTTCTTTGTATTTATTTGATTTCCAGTGAAACATACTGTCCTGACCAAAAAACCCCAAAACATCAACAAAAAACAAACCAAAACCAAACTAATTACTGCAAGGTATTTCTAGACACATTGGGAAAATTATTATAAAGTGCTCTGTTCCAGAAACCTTGCCTCATATTAATTTTAATTTTCTCTCTGTGAGGAATGGTGAGCCATGTGCCAAGTTCCTCCTTAATTGTAAAGTTCTGTGCATTTTGTTTATTTAGCTGGTCAAACTATAATAGTCAAACAAGACTATTATATATGGAAATCTCATTCAGGGCACAGAATTCTTTCCAGATTTTGCACAAATAAAATAAAAACATTTCTCCCTCTGTGCGTTTGCTCCTCTCCAGTGTTACTTGAGAAGAGTTGGGATTTAGGTTTCTGCTTCAGAATTGATTGACAAGAACAGTAACAAAACCAGGATCAGTTCTCTTGTGAAAATATAAAGGACTGTGAATTGCAGTGTTGAGGATATCAGGGCTCTGTGACTCCCCTTATGCATGCTCAGCAGTTCCTTCTTCCTTGCAATACAACACATTTTTCTCTTACCCAGCACAATTCGTAGAGCTCAAAAAGAAAATAAATACTGTCATCATTGAGAGCCTTCTGCTGTGGCCAAGCTGCAGGGTTTAGTCTTTGAGGAAGAACTCATTAGGGGGGAAACATATCTCAAGGTTTCCCTAAAACAGCTCCTCAAGTCTCTTTTTCTAAAGGTGTGGATCTGTGCCAGGCTAATCTGTGCCAAGTCCAGGCTCCACGCCCCCAGTCCCAGCTGTGCTGTGTGCTGGCTCAGGGAGCCTGTGGAACTGGAATATGGTCTCTCAGTTGCCTTCCCCACAAGCTCCACACCTTGGGTAGCTCCAGCCACACTGCCCAGGGAGTGCAAAATGTAGGAGACTCACAGGGAAATTCCTCAGGCAGAAATGTAAAGCTTGGGTTTTCATCAGGAGGAAAGGATGAAGGCAAGAGAAAGGCAATGTCCTATTTAAGGAGGTGCTCTGGGTGCAGACATTTGTGGAGCTGGATTTAGGCAATACCCACCTCTGCCTCTCAGCACAAGGAATGCAGAGTGTTCTCATGCTGTGCCTGCAATTTGTTTTGTCTTATTGCCCAGTGCTGTTAAATTTTTAGATCAGCTTAATTTTTAACTCCAGTGCTCCCAGTTAAAGTGACTGTTTTCTGAATGGAAAAAACCAAACTCAGGGTAAGGGAAAGTGTCATTTCTTCTGATTCTGGCAAGTGGAAAAATTATTCTGGATTAAAACTTCCTTGCCTAAAAATGTTGGATCATTTTAGTTTCCATTTTAGTATTCTGACATCATCTCTACTGTTTGTAATCTTGAAGCTGATTTGATTTTTATTTATCTAGATGAGCTGTATAAAACTTGTTATCTTATCCTTTCCTTTCAAGACCAGAGGATCTTTTCTCTCAAGTGATTGGGGTTCTTAGGTTCTCATGCTGCTTTTGCTTTATAGTCATCAAAAACAACTCTTGCCATTTCTCTATACCGTGTCTTCTGAGGAGACATTACAATTTTGTAGCCAACAGACACAATGTCAGGTTGGAGAGGGTTTTGAGTAACCTGATCTGGTGAAAAACGTCACTGCCTGTGGCAAGGGGGTTGGAATGTGATGATCTTTAAGATCCTTTCCAGCCCAAATCATTCTGTGATTCTGTAATTTGACCAGAATTTTGGTCATCAGGCTAAGAGTACCTTCAATTAGAGTTCAAGAACAGCTTTGAAACAGCCTAAGTCTGCAGCTTCTGAGAAGCACCTGGCTCTTCCCAGAAACTGTCCCGCTGATTCAATCTCAACTTTTTATCTTCAGTTTCTAAGATAATGCAGAGATTTCCTACTTTGAGTAAAGCCCCTGAATTAAGCTAGTCAGTTTCTGGAAATATTTTTAAGTGCCTACTTAGCCCCTTGTGTCTATGGGAGCACCATGCATGAGACGTGTCTTTATCAGGATTTAAAGTTGAGGTCTTGAGTGCCTACAAAATACCCCAATATTTGCTTGGGTCTTCACAAGAGAAGTTAAATGGGTTCCTTTTTTTTTCGGCACTGTTTAGTCTGACATTTAATCTGCCAAGGCGTATGCAAGTTTAAATTGATTAAAGTGTTCTCATTTCCTGTCCTGAACATGTTGTGTAATAGCCTTCCTTAGCTTTTTTTAATATTTGCTCTCTTTCATTCCAGCACTGGTGGGTGAAGTAATTACTGCATAAGATCAGGCCGTAGGATGCCTTGAAATGTGCCAGGTCCTGAGTACTGCTGGGGCATGATTAGACCCTGCCATGTGCAGTTTCTAGGTCATAGGCAATATTTACAAACTAATGGGGAAAGAGAGATCTTCACCAGCTGTTACCAAGAGGGGGCTGGTATAGTAATTTGTGCTTCAGTTGTAAGACTTATTTTGGAACAAAAATATGCTAATAGATGTTGTTTGTTTCATTGCATTCAGTAAACATTGCCAGGTCTCCAGTATCAAGTGTACTGGGATCAATGTGTGCTGGTTTTGTGGTTTTCTTTTACTCCCAGGGTTGTTTGCAAATACTACAAAAACAAGAGCTGAAAAACTGTCAGAGGCTTAGAGATCTTTCCACGGTTTTTGGTCAGTTTGGTGTCGTCATCATCTAAACATAGGCAGGCTGGACTGGAAGAGATCTCTTGGGTCACAGCTCCCTTGTTTTTGCCTTTCACAGGCACTGCCGTATTACCCTTTTTATAAGCGCATTCATCTCTGTCTTAGGACTTGTGGGTTTTGTCCTCATTTGGGAAACTTCCCAAATGTTGCAACTGTGGAATGTTCTTCTGAACGTCTTTCAGTTTCCCTTCTTATTCCTGCCCTGTTCAGACAGTCAGAAAACTGTGCTCTGGGGTTAAGCCTGAAGGCAAGAACAGAACTGGACTCTGCAGGTTAGACGAAAAATGTTGCTAATGTCTCCTGGAGGAATGTTATTCCTTCTTAAAGCTCTACACTCTCAGAAACAAGCTACACAAACATGAGATCAGAAATTGCATGCTTGAATTAGCTAATAAATAATGCTTCCTGGCATCAGCAGCAGAACGTAATCATATTCATTATACAAAGTATGAGACTGTGTTTAGTACTAAATAGCATTTCACATTTGCCTCTAGTAAATCAGAGCTATCTCCATATTAAAAGACAAACATGGATTCAGACTGCAAATTTGGATAATTTGCTCCACGTACTCAAAAGCCAGCTATTTCAGGAGAGGATTTTAGTGAATTAAGAGCCCATCTCATATTTCCACAAGTCATTTCTTTACCAGTTTCCAGTTTTATTTCACTTTGTCTTGTTTAGGTAATACATAAATCTATCAGAGAAGATCGTCGTCCATAACCTCTGAGGCCCCTTAGTGACAAGCCCCATTGTCAAAGGCAGGCACTTTGCCAGGAAACAGTGACTCCCAGAGAGAGTGTGCAAGGTTAGGGGGAAAGTATACTATTGCCAGAGAAACTGTATTCCAAGTGGATTTGTGTGGAACAACAACGATATCCAGTGACTGGTTAAATTAGCCCCAGATGTGTTTTCTCAAACACTGTCCAAGAAGATATACAGTGTTTTAAGGCTTGGTTCAGACACAGTGATCTTCTGAAGTCAAATCAGATCCAAGCAAAATTGCATCGGTACCAGGGAAGCTTTAAAGGAATTCTGTAACATGATTCAGACAAGTAGATGAATCAGACTGCTGCGAACTAAGCAAGGAGCACATCGGTGAGAGATGAGGTAAGAGGACTCGCATACAAGTGCGATAGTTCGATGTTGGCGCTTTGCTGTTAAAATCCAGGCTGTGGAGGATTGACAGGGCGGTGACACGGGCACGGTATGCCGGCCACCTGCCCGGAACGTGTGTGTGGAGGAGACTCTCCCAGTGGTTTCTCTGCGCTTCTCAGAACGTACGAGTGCTTGGCTTTGCACTTGCTGTCTCCATTGCTGTCTCGCTGTGCCCGCACCGCTCCTCCCACCCGGCAGTGCTGCCGACTGCGGATTTTAAGAGGATAATTACCCCGCTGAGGACAATGCACTTATTAAATATTTGGAGAATTTTCACATACTGAAATCAGAGTGCAAGTGAAGGCTCTGGGACTGTTCTCGTACGGGAGAATTTTGTCTTGGCATCACAGCTCGAGCAGTACATGGAATTTCTGTCTGAGATGGGTGTTGAAAAGTGCAGCTTCCCTCCCACAGATGAGTTCTGACTCCCGTTCTTAAAGTTCAGATAAGACAGACATTGGGGAGAAGTCCTGTTGAATTACAGATCTGCTATGTGGTTTAAACTTCTAGGGAAACATAAGCAGCTTAGTTACTGTTGTAGTTGGAAGAGGAAGCAAGGAAAGCTTTTGTTGTATTCTCTGACCTATTTCTTTACCATGTTATTTACTTGAACTAAATTGAACATGATGTATTAAAATATTGTCATCTAAAAGGTCCTGGAAGTATTCAGTTTAGATTCTCATTGCAATAACCATTAATGGTAAAAGTAGAATTTACAAAATAGCTGTTTTGTTGATGAGTTGCAGAGGAGTTATAAATAAAAATTTTCACAATAGAAATGGCATATTTTTGTGTAAGAAAATTTTTCTCATTTGTTCTTTTTCAGAACTTCTTTAAATGTTTTTACTGTTTATTTATTTGTGGCTTTAATGCTATTGGTGTAAATGCAGAAACAGATCTGTTTAGGTCTGCTTTAAATTTCCAAATATGGTTCCAAAGAGGACTCAGATGCAAATTTCTTCACAGAAATCTTATTTTATTTTCCTTGTTATGTCTTTGTTTTAATCAAGCAAATTATATTGCTTTGCATCCACTGCTTCCAGTTTTGTATCCTATGAGGTCTGAATTCTGCTTCAGGAGATTTTGCACTTCTATTCTTAGGAATTTTTGCAGGTCACATGCAAAGCCGTGTGTGTGTGTGCATGCATGCGTGTATGTCTTTGGACAGCACACCAATAATTAGAATAACTCTGCAAAGCCATGGCTTTGCTACAGGAGGACTTGTGGCAAAAAATGAGACTTGCCTCTGTTTTCAGGTATATTTTCTGATTTTGACCTGTGAGAGCCAGACATCCTGACAGCTGGAAAAATGTATTTATTCTAAAATGTGAGCATTTAGAAAATACTCCTATCTATGGTGATATTTCTTCTCTCTTTTCAGGGTCTTTGTAAACAGAAGTTTAGCCATGGAAAAGATAAAGTGCTTTGGTTTTGATATGGATTATACACTTGCTGGTGAGTATCTTAATTTTTTTGATCACTGACTCAGTTTGGAATATTGCTTCTTGCTGAGCAAAAAACCAGTTACTCTTGGGCTACTCCAGTTAGCAGGTGCTTTTTCTATTAGCAAATATATCTTTCACTATTCATGGGACTTTCATTTTAGGTGTTTCCCTTAAATTTTGGTCACAAGCCATGATATTGTAGTACAGTTTCAAGTGCTTATGGGTGTCAAGGAAACCAAAGCTTAATAAGTCTTATTGCTTCCTTAGATTCCACAATATTTTGGTAATGGCCCTTGTGCATGCTTGGCTTTGAATAACATGGTGATTTCTTTGACCCTTTGTGCATACAGCAGCTACACCTTTACCCAGCATATTCTCCTGTGTCCTGGGAATGTAATTTTGGAATAGGTTTTCCTCTTTCCCTCTCTTTGGCTGGACACATCAGTGATTCATTTTGAGAAGAGACATGGCAGGGGGAGTGTCTTGTGTCAGCTGAACAAGTTAATTTAGAAAGCTTTGCCCATTGTTTATGACAGATAAGCTTTGGGAGATTGCATAATTGATTAGTTTCATAAAATTGTTTGCATGACTTCTCCATCTTTCAATTACTCAACAGGCATTTTTGCTGAGACTTTTGATGAGAGGGGGTAAAGCTACCGTTTTCTTCGTAGTCAGACTTGCATGGTGTTATGTCTTTTAAGGAAGGAAGAGATGAAAAGCTTGCTTCCACTTTCCTAGGTTATAGTATCACATAGGCACTGTAACTGGATGTCATGTACAATCTTGCCTTCTTTCTGATTACCACTTCCAGGGCTGTGGATAAAAAGTTGCTATCATCCTTGATATTTCAATTTAGAATTGTTCTGTATATGATCTGAGAAGATGTGAGGTATAGTGTCAGGGTCACCTAATAATAGGTTAAGGTAGTATGTCAGCTATGGTCATCTAGTTATGTGTACTGAGAAGGAGTGAGAGATGAGTAATATGGCTGGGGGCAGTGTGAGGGTCACAGGAGCCGGGTCAGAGGCTGAGGGAAGGACAGGAAGGTTTCCATAGACTCATGGTTCAACACAGTGCTGCAAGGAGCAGTTTTGGAAACTGTGTCAGGTAGTTGTCATTTCTATTTAGATCACTTCTTTTAAGCAGCTATCCGTGAGGAAGTAGTTACATATAAAAGGTGTGGTTGCTCTACACCTGATTTACACATTTGTTCACAGCTCCTGCACTTGTTAAGTCATGAAGTATGTAATTGTTAATCTGTGCTGGATATGACTGCAGGCACGTGCTTTCAGTTTGTGTTTCCCACCTGTGACAGCCTTGTAGCAGTACCTTCAAGGACTGCATGAAAAACAGTTGTTCAAGAATAAATACTTTAAAAAAAAAAAAAGAAAAAGGTTGTGGGTTTCACTTCAGTAACAGAAAAACAACTTCTGAGGCTTTTGCAAACTGGTGGCACTTGCCAAGGACTCAGGTAGTCCCAGTGGGGCTGGTGTGGAGCCTGAAGTGTGCTGCTAACTTTCATCCTGACAGAAGGAGAGCATCAGCACTGTCCTCACTTACCCAACTGTTCATTTTACTCAAATGTTGCTTGTTTCTGTAAACACAGAGCAAGTTTGCTGTTACGCACAAAATGATGCTTTTTTGATGAAAGGAAAAAATGCAAACATTTCAAACATCCTAAAATGGTACCAGGGACATGAAAACCTGGGACTTCCCAGGCTGTAAGATCACAGTCTGCTACAGTCAAGCAGGCAAAGTCGGTGCATTCAGGGGAATTGAGTGACAGGGTAGGATGCAGAAAAAAGAAGCAGGATGCAGGTTGAGCAGAAAACTGGAAATCTGGACCACTCTGGGATAAGCTGCTGTCCTGTGACTTCTTCTGTGGTAGAACAGAGATAATAGTTGCAGATCATTTCATAAGGAGTTATGAGAATGTAATTAGGTTGGAAAGCCATTTGCAGATGAAAAGAATTATGCCTGCTAAGTACTGTTTCCTTTTTTTTTCACTTGACTGGTAAATTAATATACAAAATTATCTGTTTAGTTTCTTATATCTCAGAGTGTTATCATTTCTCCTCCGTGTGGGCTTTTATTATCTGACCATTATTTGCTATATATACCTGTTGCATATGAGAAAAAATACATATTCATTGTAGGGGCTTTAAAGAATGTTGTGCTGGAATATGATTACAATTATATTAGATTAATTGGAAATGAAGAAGTGGGACAAGTGAAGTATTACAGTAGTATGTTGTAGTGCATTCATTAGACCCTATTGTGTTTTCTGTTTGGGGATGTTATCCTTTACCCACCCTTTCATATGGACGTGCTACTTGTCTTGATTAAAAAAAAAATCTATGTAAAAAGCCAGTTTATGTGTAATTTAACATCTGGAAATGGTATCTGCATACCAGATGGTGCACGCTGAGCAGAAGCCTTTTGGAGACCATTCAAAACACGTAAATAGGCCAAGGAAATGAGCAGAAGCGTCTCCAGTGTCATCAGCTCCCCATCTAGTTTTCTACATTGGTACTTTCAGACGTTGCTAAGCCACTTTTCTGTAAAATTGTTTAAAAATGTCCCAGATACAATCTTCCTGTTCAGTGATTGAAGGCAGGCAGTCATTGACCCTGCCAAAATGTATATGCAACGTTTTTTGCCCATTCTTTTCTGTGAGCTTTCACATCAGAAATAGGCTGATGACATTCATTCCATAGCTGACAGTCATACACTTCAGCATCTCAGAAGAATGATTTTTTTGGAACTACCTATCTTGTAAAGAGCTACTCTTGTCACTCATCTCTCTTTTATCTTCTCAAATCAATGGTCACTGGTAGCACTTAAAGTCTTCCTTAGTAGGTGGTTCTGTACCAGAGAAGTCAGAATCATTTGATGTATTTTGAACTGTAGGAGCTTGAGACAGTTTTATTCTTGTACCTTATGAGTTTAAGGATACAAACCTACTTATGATAATACTGTTTTCTGCCTAGGATAATCTAATTTTGGTAGGGACATGTCATTTCCATCTTGAAGTATATTGTAACAGCTATTATGCACATGCTGCTGTGATAGTGTGTCCTACTACTAGCATGTCTGAGAATGTGAGCCTGCCAGCTGAGAGCAGTTTTAGTATCATCATGTTACATTGCACATAAAATACAATTTCATGCATTATTTTATAGTATATAGTATACAGTAGTATTTCTTAGACTTATTAAACTAAACGAGCACTTAACTCAGAATTGAAAGAAAATTCAAGGGTATCTGATACAGCACTGCCACAGTGGGTTTGCTTGCTTTCAAGTCAAAATTAGGTTAAACTGAATTTTTGTAAATAACTCCTGTGTTCTCTCATTGTGTTTGTCTCTTTCCTTGCATAGGGTTGAGAAATACTGCTAATGGCTGGGTTGGGCAAAGGCTTTTTGTCTTGAGGAACCTGAAGGTTTTGACTTTTCTTCTGAGAAACAATGGGCCTTAAATTGGTGAATCTGTAGTCAATGTAGTTACTGCTAGAATTAATTTTCACTGCTGGGAAAATAAAATAAAACCAAATTGAAACAACTCTCACAGGCTTTAGATTCCTTCTTTTCCCAAAAAGCATTGATGTTGTATCCTCTTGGGATGAGTAAGATCTCCTACATATATGGAAACTCCCAAGTCTCTCTAAGGTTTATGTGCTGGATACACTAATACTAGCAGCTCAGAAATACATGTTATGTATGAAGCTGGCTGTCCCCTTCCTATTCAAACTGTTTGGGAATCACATTTAGTGCATGAAAGAGTGTTTCTTTTAAGCTAGGTATTATTGGGCAGCTAAATACTTTAGCAGAAAGGATACATATTCATTGTATTGCAGGGTTTGACTTTGGTTTGTGTGCTTAGTTAAATAGTCACTGGTTAGAATCTTGGAGGGCTTGAAGCAAGAGTCATCAGCTATTTCAGCCCTTGCTGTTAGTGGAGGTTAAGATGAGTTTCTGCGATGTTAAACAGCCCTTCATTCTCTGCCTGTGACCTTGGTGCCTGCCAGCCAGGGAGCGAGGCCATGCCAGTTCCCCGGGGTGCCTTTGCTCCTTGGGAAGAGACAGTGTTACACCTGGGGCTACAGATGTCCATGGAGGGCTGCATTTGCTGTCAGGGCACAACTGACAATTTTTGAACAATTCAGATTTAAATCTTTAAATCAGAGAGATTGAGAGTCCTTTTGTAGTTCATTTTTGTTTGCTAAATACTAGTTTCTTTTATTATCAGAATGATTCATCTCTGCTTATTCATCCTGACCAGCCAGAAGACCAGCAGTCAGTAACAATTCTGGTCTGCCTTCCTTTTTTACTAGTACTGTCAAACCTGCCCATTCTTTGTAAAGGAAAATGTTGCATGCAGTCCAAGATTCACAGCCTTCACTATTTTGTGTTTACTGCAAAGTGCAGGAAGTAAAATAAAGGTATGTCAGTAGAGAGCCTTCACTGTGACTCTCACCTGAGGCTAAGAGTTGGTGATGCCCCTTGGAAATGCAGCAGAGAGAGATTGGTTTCATGCAGCATTTTATTTGGCTGCTTCCTACTCAGTGCTAGCTGCACTTAATTAGTAGGTCTGGATCCAAGTAACGCAGGAGGCCTTGGCATTACTAGCTCTTAAATGGGACAGGTTGCACAATGAGGTGATGGATAGATGTCCCTTGACAGGAGCAGAGCTAAAGCAGTGGGGTTCCCAAACTGGCTGTAATTTCACACCAGGTCATTGGCAGATGGAGAGAGAATTAGTAAGAATTACAAACTTAATTGCGCTTGAAAAGATTCCTCTGTGACTACTCTCCTTCTCCAAAAGTTACAGCCTTGTTGAAAGTTTTACCTTCTATCTCTGAAGTAGATAAGATGTAGTATCAGTAGACAGGATGCTTTCATTTGGAATGCTTTTCCTGTACTTAATTCATTGCTGCTTCCATGTTCTCCAGAAATTGATAATCAAATTATCATTGGCTGCTGAAAACTGTCTCAATAAAAAAGAAGGGGAAATGAGGCTTGAAAAATACTGGGTTTATTGAGTGCAAATGTGATTAATGCAACATAATCTGATTGGAATATAGCTTGTGTCCTGGAACCACTGCCAACTTAATGCCAAGATTTGGTGCGCTGTAAAGATTTTATTGCAAAATTGCTTAAGCTTTCAGCTGTAGCATTTCCCGTCTCATCACATGGAAAAAGACATGGGAAAGACAGCTTTAGTCTTTCCCAACTGACTCCAAAGTGCAACATGCATAAACAGGTTTTGCTCCTTCCTCAAATGGGTGTTTGTGTCTTAGCTGTCCTTGCAATTTGGAAGAGAGGTAAAGTTTTCACATCCTCATCTTATTTTTGAAATGCCTTTGCCTGTTGACTCTGGAAAAGATACACTTAGCTTGAAGGTAGGATTGGCTTGTTGTTGCATGTGATCTAGGAGAAAAAGTGACAGCTGAGTTGCAGACTGGTTCTTCAATCTATTTAGTATTTTTACTGTAGCTGAGTTGTATCAGTGTCCTGTGTTTCAGTTTCCACAACTGAGAAACAGGACTACTGAATTTTTACCTTGTATAAAAGAAGCCTGGACTGTGAAATGAAAAACAAAGTGTAAATGTGGGAGTTTTATACATGAAAGTTTGAACTGAATACTTAAAAGACAGCTGAGCTTGTAATGTAAACAACTGCAGTGTGTCTGAGTATCAGTTGAGGTGTTGTTACTGTCTGTTTATTGGTATTGGACTCCCCTGCAAATGCTCTGATGAGGCTCTCTTGCTTAGGTTAAAGGTTTGCCTTTAGTTTCATTGTGATGTAAGGACTACAGGCTTTGAGGCTCTTTTGGGGATATACTAAGCAGTTTTGCTCCTTTCCCAGTTTGTTGGATAATGCAGTTCTTCCTGACATTCAGAAGTAGTGTGAAGGCTAGAGAAGGGAATCAGCTGATGTGCAACAGGAGCCTTCCAACTGTCCTAGCCAAAACCGAGAGATGCCCTGACTATTGCACATCTGCTGTCTGCGTTTTCACATTTGCACGTTGCCAGATTGACAGGTGCAGATTTTGCAGATTTCAGAGGCTGGTTTAGCCATTAGTGTTCTAAAGCTAAAGGCAGATGGAGAAGCTAAATTGTTCCGAGTATGCTTTGAGCTGGATGTCTTTTCAAATACCAGCACAGTGGTTATTGTCCCTGATCTCTCTGTGCTGCTGCTCTTCGGAGTTGACCATTTAAAGCTGTGTAATGAGCAAACCGAGATCTGGAGCTGTGGGATCTCACATGCTGGCGTTGGGAATGGGGAGTGGAGAAAGCATGTGTTGCTTGCTCTGTCCCAGTAAATCACCGACTGACAAACTGTTAATCTGCTGTCTGTGGATTCTTGGAGAATCAGAGTGATAAACAGAAGCTGCTGAAAGAACGAGTCTTCACAGTGTAAGGAAAGTTTCAGAAGCTGCTATATTCTGTTTTCTTGCTCTTAAAAACATGGTAATAACACCAAGCTGGGTCAGCAGGCTGTTAGTATACCAGCAGCCAGTTCTTGTCCTTGCCAGACGGCTGGAAATAAGGAGGTATTTTTTAGTCTAACAGACCCTCTTATCTAGTAATCTTAATACCACAACAGAAGTACTATTAAGTTGCAAATACCCCTGTGATGACTCAAACAGCTTACTCTGTAGGAGGAACCAAAGCTGAGAGTACAGAAGGGTTTAGCTCTGAGATCACATGTGTGCTATTGCTTTGTGAATGCCTTATTTTAGCACACAACAGAAAAACTTTGTATGTGGCTTCTTGCCAGCATGGGCACTTGTGCTGCGTCTAAGCCCAGGTGCACACTGTGGAGCATATGTGCAGCTTTGGAGGCTCACTCTTTCGTGAGTATGGAGAAAAATAAGAAGGTGGGTCTGTTTGGACACTGATACACCTGAGTAATGCCTTAGATGCAGTGTATTAATGGCTACTGTACCTTTAAGTAATTTCCATATTTCTAGATGCTAGCAGGTTATGTTTAAACTTGAAGATCATGCTACTACTGCTTCCCTGTTCATAAGTCTTCATTGAAGAACTAAGCCCATATTCTGGCACAGTAGTTTGTTTCCATGGAAATGCAGGGATATTTCCAGTATGGGATTGTAACTCCCGGTGGGCTGTATCTGAGAAGGGTAAATTGCAAAGGCCACTTGTTAAGCATAAAAAAAGATTCCCTTGTGTCAGGAAAACTATTATAGAAAACCTGCAAAAAACCAGGTGGCTGTATATTAGTCTTTAAAATATTATTCCACTTCAAAGGAAAGTTATACCAGCTATTAAAATAAACAAATTGAAGTTTCCTTAAAATTCAGAGTCTTTTTGAATTGCTTCTCTCAACATGCAAAATGGGACCTCAGTGCTGTTGTTACCTCAAGGCATGCATTTTGATTCAGCAGAAGAAATCTTTCCAACACTAAGCTCTGTTTTGCCAGCCTCTGAGGCATATCCAAACAGCCCAAATCTTTGTTACATCGAAGGCAAACAAAGTGCAGCAGCAGCAAGCTAAAAATATCTGGAATTTACCAATGAGAGCACTAATAAGCCTGCTTTGGGAAGTTAAAGCTGATGAAACTTGACAACACTTGTTTTTAAAACAAGTAGAAATGCAGCACTAAAAACAACCTGAAGTGTAGATCCAGCAATTCACAGCCAAGCTGAACATACAGTGCTGGGTCAGTCCTGGAAGCAACAACAAATCCTGTCTTTACATATCCTTTTAGCATGCAGAGCAGGAGAATAGGAGCTGATAGAGTTCCAGGTTAGAGGTTTTAGAGCTGAAAGCTGTGCTGTGCACTTGGGGATGTTTGCAGGAGCATTAGAGGTAGAGGAATTTTCCATTGCTCTTAGGCTGCAGTGGGTGCATGGCTGCTTCATGGGGACTGCAGAGCCTTGGTGCTGCTCTCTACGTGAGTGCTGGTTTCCACCCAGAACCTGTGGTTGGCATTGTCAGAAAAGGGTACTGGGGAGCCACTGGAGCTCAGATGCAAAAGATTCAACCCTCTGATGATTAGTAACCCTTGCCTTAGTTCCTGTTATCAGATTTACTGTCAAAAACATCTGTGGCCACGAAGGCGTAGAGCAAGATGTGGCTGTTCGTGCCCAGCAGAGCAGCTTGTGTATTGAGCATACAGAAGTATTCTGGGACGCACCTAGTGGTTTTGTCAAGATATTATTTTCTGATCACTACAAATACATAATTTTTAGTGAAATAGAGAAGGCACATTAAATATTGAAGTCTGATTAAAGCTCAGCTTTGTCTTACTACGCGTGTCACTTCTGTGTTGGAAAAGGTTTCTTTGGGTAAATAAATTATTATGGCAGGAGTTTCTTCTCATTTAGATTGAATAATTAAAAATTCAAAGAAACAAAGCATAATGTTGCTAGCCATTTTGCTTATTTGGTACTGTGAAAACTCGATTTAAATATAGGCTGAAATGCTACAATTCTGCTTTGCATAACACAGTGCATTTTTATTTATGGTTTAGCACTTAAAATCAAACCCCAAGAGTCAAGAGAACTGGGGTCTGTTCCCGCCTGGTTTTCAACTCATTTTGACTTTAGACAAATCCTTTATGGTCACAGTTCAGCTGAGCTCATAAACAAATGGCAAGTCAGCGATTCACCATGTTCCTAACTGAAAACATATGAGTTGTCCCATGGGTTTCATTTGGGGTTTCTTGTGGTTACAATTAGGCACGTTTACCACTTTGTCAGTTTGTTTACAGACACTGAACTCTCAGGTCAGCACAGCACAAAGGTGTTGGACTGCATTGCCCTGCACACAGTGTTTACGTGGACAGAGACAAACCTAAACCAGTGCCGTGCACACCAGGGCTTTAGACATGAGAGTACATTTTTGCCCTCGTGTCCAGTGAGGATACTGAAGTGAAACGTCTACGGTGGCCATGGCAGAAGTTGAATTGACATTTGGTGTGTCTCAGGAAAGAGAAATACAATGCAAGGGGAGCTGGAGGCTTATTCCTGCTCCTGGGATTGCCAAGCCAGCTGAGCGTGTTTGTATGGAGGGTCCCCCAGTACAGGTACCTCTGCAAGGTTTGTAGCTCTCATGGCAAACAAACTGCTCTGCTTTAATTCCAGTGCTAAATGGCAGCTCCTTGCCAGGCTGTGCAAGCCAGGTGTGAGTCTGGGCTCCCTTCAGAGCCGAGCAGTCTGACCCTACTGTCAAAACCGAAGTGTGAAACTTAAACATGACTTTTCAGATGCCTTCCTGTGTAACTAATGAATTATTTTAACAGAGAGAGTAGCATAGCTTGAAATGTTACCATTTCCTTTTTGTTATGTTTCAGTGACGGTGCTCAACATTACCTGTAACACAGGAACTGAAGTTATTAGTATTATAGAGCAGAAATCCTCCTGTTTTCTAATTATATATGAAAACAGGCATTGCTCTGTAACGAGTTATGAAGATAGATTCTCTGAAAGGAGGCTCACTGTACAGAGGTCAAATAACATTCTTCACTATCTGGTTACTTCTGAGGATCTCAGACCTCTGGCCCTACAGCTGAGACAGCCTTTCCTCAAACTATAGCAGTATGAGAAATGCCCGCCCAACTCTTACTAGTACATTTAATTGGTATTGTGTCAGTGGGGTTTATTTTTAAATTAAGTCCAGTGTCTCAAACACCTCTAGGACTGGTCACTCACTGTTTCCCTTTGGATTCTCAGGTCGGGTGATCAGAAGTGCCAGGCAATGAGTATTATTGGTGCTTGTGTGAAACAGCCTATGGTGTGGTTGGTCATGGAGGGGTGACTGTCACAGACACAGGGTCATGGACACTAAATGCTCAGCTACGTGCAGAGGAGATGCTGACAAAATGGAGAGCTCTGTGAATAGATCTGTCCTGTTTTGGGACACCAGTCCAGGATCTCATTTGATAGACATTATTGAGGCAGGATACATAGATACTTGTACTGTTACAGGGTACAGGGTTGTAACAGGAGATCTTGGTCCTCAGGTTTTTAACTAAGCCCTTTTTGTCAGCACAACATTGATATAAATGTATTTCTAATACATACTTGCATTATTTATTTGTGGTGCAGTTCAGAGCAGCACTTTGATCCTGCTCTTTAAGTCAGGTTCATGTAATTTCAGAGATGTATTTGCACAAGCTTAATTATGCATGTTGTGCCTGAGACATATAAATCTGGATACTAGCTCTCCACCTGCCCATGTATGCCCTTAACTGCCTGATTTGCATGCCTTACTCACTGGAGAACAAGCAGCAACTGAAATAACTTGGTTTTAGTTATTTTACTTTCATTTCTTCAAGACTTAACACAAAGTAGTCGAGCTGCATTTCCTATGCTTCAGAGAAAAGGCAAAAGCCCCATGCATTATCTGTTTTGGCTTATCTGTCTTTGTGTGGCCCTCGGAGAACCCAGATAGTGGGTAACATTTCTGAAGACTGTTTGTTAAAGCTTTTTGCAACCTTCTGGAGGAGGTCATCACATCTAGTTTGAGAAATCATCTTATCTGAACACCTGAAAGTCAAAAGCCAATTAGTTTCATCTGCCAATCAAAACAGTGTGGTTAGACCAGGGTGTTTCAATTCCCAAGAGACCCTGAATGGCCAGGCCTGAGGATGGGGATGCCCAACAGTGTGGACAGTGCTCCCAGCACCTGTGTGGGGAAGGAGTGGAGACAGTCTGTGCCCAAGGGATCAGAGCAGGCAAAAAACAGCTGCTCCTGTGAAGTCCCCTGCCAATGTGGGTTTGTTTGGGGGGGCATTGCCAACACCTTTCCCTGGGCTGCTCCTGCCTTACAGCCAGGAGGAAAGGCAGGTGAAGAGTTGGCTGATGGAAGGGATGAAACCCCTTCAGGAGGTGCTGGGGCATCCTGAGAGAGCACACGGGCAAAAGAGAGTGTTTACTGTGTCTGCTGGGAAAAACAGAGGCAGGGACGAATGATACTTCAGGTCATAATTTAATGTTTCTCACCCTGCCTCTCTGCCCAGAGGAGCTGGTTGCTGTGGGCTTCTGTTGTTGCAGCAACCTGCCAAGCTCCTTTATCTCTTCCTAAATCAGATTGCTGGTGAAGGGGAACTGCTTCCTCAAAGATGCCTCGGTGGTGTGGGAGGTCAGCAGTTGTCACTGTTCTCAGTTCAGGGCTTTTACCAGCACCAAATCCATAGTGGCTGGAAATGGTTAGGCAGGACTGGCTTGCAGGTGTGCAAATATATCTTACAAAGGGGAGACAACTGAAGCAGTGCAAAAGGGGTGTTTATTGCAACTTTAGCTCCTGCTTCTCTCCTAAGCTCCATGACTACCTTGTAAGAAGTGTCAGCAAGCCCTGGAACAAATAAGAAGCTGTCCTGCCTGACTTTGACATCTGTGTGTGTGTGGAAGAGAAACAAGGGAAGATATGGGCAGCACTTGAATGGCTTTCTCCTCCCTACAGCTTAAACATAGCCATCACATGCCCTACAGCCTTCTCCAGCTATTCATTTTGAAACAAAATAGGCTTTAAACGTTTATTTTCAGAGAAGCCTTCCAGGAGGTCTGCATGTTTCTGTGAGTCCTTTTTGCAACAACATTCCAACTTGTTCAGTTTTGTATTTAGTGCAATTTGGATCTCAAAGATAATACTTGATTACTCTCTGCATACCTGTAAGTTGCAAAACAGCTCTGATCTTCTTACTGTGTGTGCTTGCAAACTGGTGCACTGCAGTACAGTGCAGCACTATGTGTAGGTTTGGTGCTGGTTTATCCTGCAATGCTTTGCCCATGAAAGCCCAAGCATAAGCATGTTAAAGTGTACAATTGAATGTAGATGTGCTATGTCAGACTGACCTGGTGTGCGAGGCTCTCGCTGGGACCACCTTCAAGATATAGAGCAAAATTCTCTTCCCAGGTTCCTGGAGTAGCTCCTGACTCAGTCTTCCAAGTCTCCAGTACTGACACATGCAGGCATTTTATGGTGCAAAAGAAAGTGAGTGTCCTGAAAGGAGTAATCTGTCACTGACTGAGGAATGGACAATAATGGCAAAGCTCCAAAAAGAGCATGAGACCTTTTCTGGAACCAATTGCTCTGTGTCTGAGGGTTTGTGTCACTTGGGCAATGTGCTTGTAGCCTCTTCCTCCTAATTATCCCTGAGCTGATGATCTAAGACTGCTTTGTGGATATGAGGACAGAATTTTGCCTGCAGAATGCACGATTATCACCTGTGCCTCTCCTATAAATCAGTTGTAAGTGTATTTGAAATAACTGCCAGGCCGACTTCTGAGCTTACCAGAGGACAGCTCCAGCAGACACAGTCCCACATGGCACAGAGCTGTTGCAGTTTTAAAATCAGTCTGATTTTTTTCTTTAACAGGGGAGCCCAGTGTAACTCCGTCAAGCCTGGAGTGACACTCTGAATCTGCATCTGCCTCATGTGAGTTAAAATCCTGGCAGCAGCATTTTGCATAAGCTGGAGCCTCTGTAGAGAGCTTTTTTTTTTTTCCTTTTCTTTTTTTTTTTCCTTTTCAGGAAGGCTATAAAATTGTTACTGTATGTGTCTTGGCAGCAAAGGTAACACAACTACACAAATGCATGAGAATTGCATACCTTACTGCACAACCCCTGCTCATTCCAGATCAGCTTCCCTCCTAGCACGTACTGTGGAAGGGATGCCTCCACTCATCACAGACCTGAAGGCTTGCAGCGTTCACTCCCGGGGTACTGCTTTTAACCTTTTAATGGTGTCATGTTAAGCCAAGTGATGGTATGAAGGGGAAGCTGAAGTGCTGTCCACTGGCTTCTGGTTTTTTAAAACCTGTGGTTGTTTTCTTTCCACCCTGGTTGCATAATCTATGAGCACTGGGTGCTGATTGCCCAGTGCTGCTGAAGCATTTGCCTGTGTTGGAACACCGACTATTAAAAAATAACATTTCCTCTGGAGCTGGGAACTTGGCATGGTGGCCAGAGACATGGCCAACACGCAGTAAGAAAGAAAAAGAAATCAGAATAAGTTGGAGCATGTTCTTTGGTTTTACTGTCATCCCATGTGTGTTGGGCAAGGACAGTCTGAAAATTGGTTTGTGGCTCTGCCCCTTCCCCTGTCACAGAGTTGGGGATGCTTGAAGACTGGGCCCTTCTCAGCTGGGTGAAAGAGCTGAGCATGGGAGACACTGCATGGCAAATAGCTGAATTCATGGCATTGCCATGGCACACAAATTATCTCCAGTTGTGGAATCAGCAACCAGGTGTGAGGGATTGGATATTCCAGCAAAGTTTAAAACTATTTTTTCATCATGCAGCTGCAGAAAAAAATACTGATCTGTCTTCTTTACTCTGTTTCCTCATGGCTTCCTGAAGTGCAATAACGAAATACACTTTTTCATCTAGTAATGCCTACAAGTGGGGCATCCTCCCCAAATGCACTGCTGCAGTTGCAGCAATGTTAGCCTGTTCATACTTGATCTGAAGGAGGTCTATCATTTGTTTGCCTGGAGGAAGCTCATGTTACTGAAACAGGCGCACCAGAAATGTCAGGGGGTTGTGGCTTGCTCCAAATGATGCGGCAAGTGCTGTGGTTCAGGGTGCTGTCAGGGTGGGCTCAGCGAGCTCTTTGTCTCTTCTAGCTGTGTCCAATTAAAGGAAAATTTGTCTTGAGCAGTAAGTATGCTGGTAACTGTCCCTTTCAGGAGTCCAGTTTCCCGTGTCTCTGTTTAGTTCATGTGTCAAGGAGAAGGCTCTTGTTTTCCATATATTGTGGAGTAGTAGAAGAACAGAGAAGGGATCTGAGGCATGAATGAGCTAATTGTTTTGTTTTGTTCAAAGAGACATCAAGGAAGCAAAATCTAGAGGTTGAGAGGTAAGGGGAGTGGTCCCCCCAAAAGAAACATTCAGATTAATCCTCTTGCAGTACTGCCTCAACAGTCTTGGGATGGTGAAGGCTGAGGCTGATACCTGTTCTTCAGCATTCTTCCTAATGGTGTTTTAACTTGTTTCCTTGGAGAGTTAGAAGGAGGTCTGCTGTGATTTATGTAAGACAGAGATGCAAATACAGAAAGGAAGAAGTGGAGTGAGGGCATTTCGTGAGCAGCTGACCTCATGTCCCACCACAGGTGTTCTCTGCTGGAGTGTTAACAAGATACAGATTGTTTAACAGAAAGCCCTACAGTTTCCCTGGAAGGGTGCTGCTGGAGCTGTTGAGGAACCACTTCTGCTTGACCAGAGGAGGTGCCAGCGTGCTCCTTGAGGTTCCTTGTGTCTGGGCAGCATCACCATAGTTGGTGAGTGCAGAAAGAGCAGAGTTTCCTTGGAGAAATGTTTGTTTGGGAGCCATGTTTTACAGATTAAGTTAGTAACAGGGTCAAATTTCCAGGAAGCTAATGAGGAGTGCAGCAGCTTCATGGACAGAGCAGGGGACTGGAGTCCACCTCATATAACAGGGAGCTTTGCAGTGCTTTCACCTTCTGAGAATACATGCAAGTGTGTTTGTAACCATTTTCCCTGGGAAGTGCCTTTATTGTCCTGCATCAGAGGAATTCCTTTTTCCAGATGATGCTCTGGTGTCACTCTCACAGTTTTGTTCATCACCTAACTGCCTATTGCTCCCTCCAGTTCTAGCTCACTCCCCAGAATTGCCTTGTCAGTCACTGCTTTCTTCATTAGCTGTATTTTTGATTGCTTATTCCTATCTATAGCTTAATCAACCGTTCCTTTCCTTAAGGACAGAAAAGACTACGTGCATTGAATGTTGTACCATGTTGTTGATGTTTGCCATTGGTATAATCTTGCTTGAAGATTTTGATAACTGCTTTATTGATTTTAGTTATCTGTTTAAGACCATTACAGGTTGCTTGTTATAATTTTAATGCTGTTAGTTTAATGGAGAAAATTAACTATTAGGATTCTGGTGCTTTTTAGATTATTAAGAGATACGGGAGCCCTCTGTCATGGTTACTATGATCTGAGTCTTTTGACAGTCTTGTTTTGTTTATAGTCCTTGCCTTCTTAATATTTTTTTCATATTTTATATATTTGTTTTCTCCTCTCAGATTGAACCTCTGTGTCCCACAGTGCATATATATACTGGTGATTAGCTGGGCAGTTGAGATGATTTGTGTTAATATATATTGTGAGGCCCACAGATGTGCTAGATCTGTCAGGAAAAGCAGTCTCTCTTCTGATGAGTTTACTGTGTAACTTGTATATGTTTATATTTTACTGAGCTAAATTTGAAATATGCAAGTGTTTGAGACAGTTGGGCCCATTGAACCCATGGTAGTTTCTCATTGCAGTCAAAGGCTGTATGTACGTTAGGATCAGTTTAAGACAGTGACATTGTGGTGTCCCACTCTTAAGGGGAATGGAGCACCTAGATTTTTTAGATGCTTATAGTTGAAAGGAATGATAAAATTCAGAGGCTCTGCAAAAGTTTACAAAGTTTTATTAGTAAATTGCACACTTCGCATGGAAATTTTTATGTCAGTCTCTGACCTTATAATGTAAGCACAGGGCACTGGGTTTTGGATAAAGGGATAGGGTGAAAGGGCAGGGGTAGGCAAGAGAAGAGGAGAGGAAGGGAGAGAGAGGAGAAGGGGGGAGATATGAATATGCAGAGTGACTAATAAAGGAAGCAAGAGAGAGAAAAAGGTCACCAGTCCTGGCTCCAGTATTAATCCAACTGATGGGGTGTCCAGGGTCCCTGGGCACATGCACCTGGGCTTTGTGGGGGTACCTTTTTATAGTTAAGTTTTCTCCTCCTTGGAGATAAGTTTCATGCTTTCAATGCAAATTAGATATCACATACAGTCCATTCTTTTAGACCTTTCTGAAAATGTGTTGGAGAGCGTTGAGGGTCTTGATCTCCCCCCTACAATCCATGCCTATTTCTCAGCCTCATTCCTGCGTTTGAGCTGTGCTGTGCTTATCTCCAGGAGCCAGAGCAAGGATGTTTGTCCCAGAAAAGTGCCTGCCCTACCTCTCTATGGCCCCTTCTTTCAGCCACATCCTGTTCTTTCTCGCAGCATGTTATTACTAACAATCCTTGGTTGTTATTACCAACAATCCTTGGTTGGCTCCATGACTATCCAGCTATCAGTGTTTGAGACATACACATTAGCCCCTTATCTCCTGGGCTTCTACAGACATGCAGAGAGTGTAAATACACCGTCAGAGGAACACAGTGATTTCCATCTGTTGTGATTGCCTTTTAGATGTTATTTTAATGATCTGATTAAACAGTAACATTTCCAGTACATGGGAAGGTCATTTGCAGGAAGAAGAAAGGCTGGATGATACTTTGATTGAACAAGTCCATTTCCTTTGCATTAAGCAAAGGTGTGTGTCACAGATGAGCAGCTCCTCTGACATGTGAGAGCAGTGGGCTTGCTTAAAAGAGTAGCATTTTGATGCACAAGGGTAATAGCTAACAGATTTTTGCAGTACCATATGGTGCTATTAACAAACAAATCATTATGTTAACTTGACAGCTTTACCTTCAAGCTAACTTAGTCCGCAGCAACATTAATTCCCCTGAGATGAAATCTGGAGCAATACTAAGCTTTGGGATTGCATCCAGAGCAGTAACAGTAGCACAGCAGTGATGAATTTCAGGCTTTCTAATCTCCAATATATGTGTTTCTGCAATTTATTGGTTTCTTTATCGGCTTTGTGAAAACACAGCAAACCAAAACCTGACTGGAGCAGGTGGGACAGGGAGTGTTTATGCATCTGCCCAATGGGACTGCAGGGAGAGGAGCTGCTGTTTGAAATACGTTTTTTCTGATGCAGAGAGCTGAGATAATCTGATGGATATTTCATCTGGTGCACTCTGCTGCTGAAATTCGAACTGCAGCTTTGCTTTGCTGCAGCCCTGGGGCATGAGCTAATTCCAGGCTGGGGGACCTGAGGCAGCAAAGGGCAGGACCAAAGGAGGGAACGTGGTACGTGGAGGAGGGAGGAGGGCAGACGGGTACATTACTTTTAATTGCCTTCTTGTTTAACCCCCTAGCTGTTTTCAAATTTTCTAACTGAAATCTCATCTTGGTACAGTGTATAAATCCCCTGAATACGAATCTCTTGGATTTGACCTGACCGTAGAAAGATTAGTTTCCATTGGATACCCTCATGAGCTGCTCAATTTTGTGTATGATCCTGCATTCCCTACCAGGTAAATGACTAACAGATACCAACCCAGATTGCTCAAGGCCTTGAATACTTGTTCTGTAAAGTTCATAGGTGACATGTGAGGCCAGGTTTTCGGAGTTGTGGCTGTGAATCGTGTGGCTGACCATAGATGAGGGGGAAGGAAGCAGACTGATCCAGTGTGTGGAGAGCCTTTGCACACATGAAGCCATGCTGGCAAAGACGGAGTGTGCAAGACAAGAACCCTACTGAAAACATGGTCCAAAAATAGCCTTTCAAAGCAAAGACAGCAGAGACACAATTGGATTGGGAGTGGAATCAAAATCGGGGGAGAAGGAGCTGTTACTTTCCAAGAGGCTGTTAGGATGTCTCAGAATATTTTTCTTTAATGATTTTCATTAGTAGTGTCCCGGTGCTTAAGGTACCCTGAAAATTAAGCTGTCAGTAAACAATAAAAGTGGGACCAATCCAGTTCACTTGTCTAGATGAATCAAACATAAAAAGCATCTGATTTAATAACTTTGATGTAGTAACTTTTTGATTTCATAACTTTGCACCAAGTTAATGGTGCAAAGTTACTAAATTCCTGCATTTTTTCTTTTGGTGGCAAGGTGAAAAAGGCATTGCTTGTTTTAAACAAAGCTTTTGATCCAACTTTGCACCTTTAAGTTCTTTCAACTTGTGCCTTTGCTGGATTTTGTTTTTTTGACTCCTTTGGAGTCTTTACAAGAGACCAGACCAGACAAAACCAACTGGATCTCTTGGTTTGTTGCTCCAGTTTCAGTCTGGCAGCCTCCTTCCTTCCCTCCTCTCAGCACGTTTTACACTCAGACTGCTGCAGGCTGTGCCCTTGCCTGTAAAAAGGCAGTAGCCCTTCGCAAACCTGTGATGAAGACTCCAATAAATCCATTACCTTCATCCCAGGAAGGGGATGGAAGGGATATCTCTGTGGGAAGACTTCTCCAGATGCAAGCAGCTAGATAACTAAGACAATTTTGCTGGAGTCAGAGCCATGAATGTCCAAAGCATTTTGTGCCATAGTTACACACCCCATCTGGCTCTGTCTGTGACAAAGCAATGAAAAAGAGGAGAGAAATTCCTTTATCACACCTCACTCTTCCCTCCAGCCCATCAGGGCTGTCAGGAAGCCACAAACACAGGTGTCAGATTCATGACCTTGTGGAAGAGGCCCACAGTTTCCCTGGTACGTGCATAGCTAAGCCTCTGCCAGGTTAAATGGTTCTGCTTTCAAGTCTGTGGGGAGCAGATCAGGTGTCTTTCACCTGGAAATGCAGGGCTCTGGTTGCTCACCTGTCACCAGGTAAAAGGGACAGTAGGGACCCCATCTGCAGAATAACAGCCACTCTGTTCTGATGCCCCACACCAAGTGAGCAAAGTGTTCTAGAGCTGTTGTAGCTGCTACTAAAGTGCTCACTGCTTAATACGTTCACTTTTTCATATCTAAAACTGCTTTCTTAACAGAGGCCTGGTGTTTGATACCCACTATGGAAACCTGCTGAAAGTTGATGCCTATGGGAACCTCCTAGTGTGTGCACATGGCTTTAATTTCCTCAGAGGGTGAGTGCCAACTCTTGGCTGTTCTTTTTGACTTAATATACTCTTTTGTGTCACTGATCCTTGAGGCACCCATTGTATGAGGAGTCGCAGGGACTCCACTAACAGCAGATGCTGTATTGGTGTTCCAACAGCTCCAGGATTGACTGGGGATGCAGTGAGGGTCTCAGGCACAGCAACAGCCCAGGTGTTAACAGGGGAAAGGTCTGTGCTGGCACAGGCACATCTGTAGTGTGCTGGTAATAGGAGAACGTGTACTGTGGGGAGAGATTGATGGGATAATCCAGAGGCTGTTCACCTGTCCTGGCACAGTTTAACATCAGCAGCTTGTTGGTGAAGACAAAGCCATTCTTCTGGGAGCAGAGAGCTCAGGGCCCCCAAGGTGACAAACCTTGTCATTGCAAACATGTAAGTCCTTGCATCAAGACTCCAAAATCTAGAAAAAGCCCTTATATATGCACTCAACTTCCTCTTTGAGACTGAAGTGATCCTTAGAAGTGTCAGAAATTAAGGAAACCAGAATAATGAAATTACTTTAGTCATCACCACCCTGCTGATTAATTCAGAGGGCCCCAAGCAAACCTTCTGCAGCAGAGCCCTCTATGCCTCTGCTGAAAGTTGCTGAGAGAGTGAAAAGCAACGTATGGAAAGTGGAGGAGAGTTTAAGATAAGCAAACAATGCAAGTGCAGATGATTTAAAGCGTTCTCATAGCAGCAGCATGGGGTTTAAGGTCAACCACTCTGTGTGGGCTCTGCTCAGTTTACTGACTCAGCAATGAGGGCTTTGTCCTGGCTCTGCCAGAGTCAGCACAGCCAAGGAAACACCAGAGGATGCACTTTTGCTCTTGTGCCGACAGTGCATGTGGGAAAGCTGAGTGTTGATTAAAGCACAGGGGACTCCAGTTAGTGGATCCTTCTGCAGCTCTGTTTCGCAGGTCAGCACATTTTATCCTCGTCCTGTTTTGTGGTTTCATTCTTCTCCACCTTATCTATTCTCAGGCCTGAAACACGGGATCAGTATCCAAATAAATTTATCCAGAGGGATGACACAGATAGGTTTTACATTCTGAACACGTTATTCAATCTCCCAGGTGAGTTTAATACGAGCCAACACAGGCCTTTTTCTGTGCCCTTTAAGCCAGTAACGCTTTCCAAATGTCATACTCATCTGTTTGGGTTTTCTGACATGAACTTTTTGCCTTTGTGCACAGGGCCTAAAGTTACCTGGCTGCATGATGTTATCCTTGTGTTAAAATCTTGTTCTGTTTCCTTGCAGAGACCTACCTGTTGGCTTGCCTAGTGGATTTCTTTACTAACTGTGACCGGTACACGAGGTATGTATTCCCTCTGCTTCGAGGTGCTGGTGGAACAGTAAGATTGTTGGTATATTATATAAAGAGCAATACAGAACAAATGAGGCTGTTCTTAATATCAGTGGAGACCCCTCAAGAGGTTTTGATGGGGAAAAGATCGGCCCTCATAACGTAGTGGTGATGAGTTGATCTGTGTGTACAGCAGAGGCAGGTTATGAGGGTTTCCTTCACAGGGTATATCAGTATTACCACATTGACTGACACTGGTATTTGGGGCAGCTTCTAAGACTGCACACTCTTTACAGGGTTTACACCATTCAGGTCATTTTGAACCCATTGGAGCCATATTTGAACTGGTAGCTGAAAGGCTGAATTTCCTCAGCCAGTTACTGCAAATCCCTCATGTTGTAATAGAGGACATTGCACACTTAGAGGTGAAATGCTCAGGCATAGTGTGGTGTACAAGGCTGTTTGTGCAGCATGAGTATTTACCCAGCTTTCAAAAAGGTATAAACATAAAAACAAGCTGCAGTTTGAACTGGCAAATGTGGATGCTGCTGTGCTGCTGATTCATGTGGTAGGTCATCTTTGCATATTATGTGAGCAGAAGGCAAAGGTGTAATGAGATTTTACCTGGGAGCAGAGGAACTGTTTATGCTGACAATTCATCAGGTGAAGTATCCTTTCTTAGGACAGGTGTGATGATTGCTGTCATAATAAATACTGTGTAATCATCCTTGAATTCTTCTGATGCAAGCTCTCATGGAATACCTCCACAGCAATTTCTCATGTTAACTCTAAACATTGCACACAGTAATTCCTCCTCTCAGCAACATTCCATTTAGTTGATTTCCATGGCACCCCCTTCTGTAGCACTGGGAAGAGGGAGAAAGAGCAGCACTCTGATTACTCCCTCATTACCATTCATCCTTTGTAAAATGCTGCAAGCTGCACAGTCCCAGTCTTTTTTTCCTTTTAATACTGTGGGTGAGAAGTAAGAGTTGCAGTCACAGAAAGCTGTAGTACTGGTGTGGAGGCACCCAGGAGATGTTCCTGGGTAACACACAGATCCTATTAAACTGGTTGTAGCCTTCTTTCAAGTCTGAGCTGCAATAAAGTAGTAGGCCCCAAACAGCATTTTGAACTGTCTCCCTCCTTAGTGTGTTTCTTACCTGTTGCAATTGGCTGCTAAAATCTCTCTTCTGTCTCCTCACAGCTGTGAAACAGGGTTTAAAGATGGAGATCTCTTCATGTCCTTCAGGAGCATGTTCCAGGATGTCAGAGATGCTGTTGACTGGGTTCATTACAAGGTGATTGCAGGAACCCCTGGGCACGTCTGTAGTTGTAACTGGGTTAGAGGGGCTGAGTTAAGATGTGGTATGCCTCTGGTGGGCAAGAGCCCTGCTTCGCCTAGTGAGCAGATAATAAATTGCAATTGTTTGTAAGTCAATATCTCAACTGCCCTCCTAGTGTGGGAACATATCTGGCTTGGCTTCCTATTTCTTTTTATGGTGCCCAATTTCCATTTCTGTACTTTAATTCATGGGTTTTTAGAGCATGGTGCCATGAGGGTATTTGCAGTTTAGGTCTACAACGTGTACACTGTCCTAATTTATTAAATCGGTATTCTACTGCAAATTGTTTACATTGGTACTGTCTTATGTTGTCTGAAAAGTACCTGCATTAAATAGAGAAATACATCAGCTGTTCCCTATTTAGAGAGGAGAGGGAGTTCATCTTCTTAACACACTGGTACACAAATTTGGAATATAATTTTGTGAGCGTTAATGTCTGTTTAAAGACGTGATTTTCTTATTCTCCCTCATTTAAGATGTCTGTTGGGTGGGATAGAGAATCATCACAGGAGAATGCTCACAGTTGTGTTTGTGGTGGTCTTTTTAGCCATGCAGAAGTCAGGAATCTATTTTTCTTTCCTTATACAGTGTTGTGTGACACATGTTGGAGTTGGCCTTTGACAAAAGCATTATGGTCAATGTTGGAGACAGGTCATTAACTGTCTTGTTTGGTATGGCAAATCTATTTTTTGTTTGTTTCTATTGTATTCCCTTCTGAAAGGGTTAAAATGCTGTTGAAGTGGATTATTTACCATGGTGAGGGAATCGATGGATCACAGAGTTTGTGATGGTCCCTGCTACTCAAAGCCTCTCATCTCTAGAGTCACTGGTTCAGATTCGCCCTGGTTTGTACTTTCACAGCATTTTAAAGTGTGAAAGTTGGCATTACTTTGATGTCTCTTACATCCTAAGTTTCCATTACCTCACTGGGTTCTGTTGTTTCTATTTCAGGGATCGCTCAAGGAAAAGACCCTTGAGAATCTGGAGAAGTACGTGGTGAAAGATGTAAGTGTGAAGTTACCTTACTTGTGCTATGTGACATTCTGTACTGACTAAGCAGGCAAGAAATAAACATGCTGATTTGCTTTACTAAATCACAAAACAGATAACGCTGTGATTTCTGTTGTAATAACCAAAGATAAAGTGGAAAGTTCGGGCACAACCTCTATTCTGATCCAGTGATCCACATGATTTTTTATTGACATTTACGTTTTTTACGTAAAACACAAAAGCCAGAGGAAATGTTATCATGGGACATAGGTGAATATGCTGGCAAGGCTTGTGTTATTTCTTTTGGTGGTGAAAGCAACTGTGTTCCCTGCCCACATTTCTCTGCCCAAACAGACCTCTTTTTAAACAGCAACAGTTGAGCATCTTTGTAGACAGAAGCATTCCTTAGCCACACAATGAAAATGTTGCACATGCTTAATCATGAGGGAGTGAGAGAAAAATCCTAAAAGAATCACCAGTGTCCAATCTCTTGATAGCCTCAAAATGTATGTTGAACACATCCAATTGGGCAAGCTCCAGTGGTTCCCTTACTTTTGCCCCTCTGCAGTATGCAAGAGCCCTCTGGACCACTTACAGTATAATTATTCTTTAGTCTAGATGAGCTCTGTGGTAGAGTATCACTTTAAAGCAGTTAGCCTTGTTTCTACTTGTGTGCCTACAAAATTCTTAGGAAACTGTTCTGTGAGGTAATCAGCTATTCTGGCAATGGACTGAGATTTCTGATTCAATAAAAATAGCCCCAGGAATAAATTCTCCCTAATTTGAGGTTGGAATTAAAATGTGTTCCAACCTGTGGCTCGTGTGGGCTCAGATTTCACCTGCCTCTGGGCCCATTTCAGGAATGGACTTGGAGCTGGAGCAGATTGGTGGGAGCAGCCCAGGGTGGCAAAGGCACCACAGCCCTGCTGAGCCCTTCCCCGTTGCCTTCCTCCCCTGGGCTGTGCTCTGGAGGGGTTACGTGGATGGACCAGCAGCATTCCTGGCTCTGGCCAGTGCAAAACAGGGGAGTTTGCTTGCCTGATGGTTTGATTTGCTTTGTTTCTAGTCTGGTGGGGTCATAGTTAAGAGTGTTTTTGCCATGATGAGTGTCTGTAACTTCTATGACTTGTGTGTCCCTTGGCTTTCAGGGAAAGCTGCCACTACTGCTCAGCCGCATGAATGAAGTGGGGAAGGTGTTTCTTGTCACAAACAGCGACTATAAATACACAGACGTAAGTGCTGCTTGAATTGATGTGTCGGATTATCATGGAATAAGCAAAAGCCAGCCATTCATTTGTGTGGGTTTTGGTGGGACATCTGGGGGGGAATCGTGTGTTTTCTAATCTGTGTGTAGGGTGGTTTAGTGGTGGATGCAGGTTAAGTCTTGAGTCATCTTTTGTAGTCCTGGTTCTGGTACCAACCTAGTATGGGCCTGGCTTAAGTCCCTCTGTGCCTCACTGAGTTCCTCAGCAATTAAAAGGCTGAAAGAGAAAGGGATACTTGTTTTGGTTTTCAGCATCTTTTAAAATGCAGAAGTTCCTTTTCAAGTGAGATAGTCTGAGTACAGGCAGGTCAGCAAAACCATGGTCTTGGAGAGGTCTAAGAGCCAGAAAGGGCTGTCTGCTAAGCTGAGAAATAAACATGGTTACTTCCAGCTCCAGGTGAATGTCAAGATGTTGTAATGCTGCTAATCTAAAGATTTATATGCTGCTTTAAAGCACTGCAAGATATACCTTAAGCAGTGTGCCGTTTTCCAAGGCAACTGTGTTATTTGATTATAAAAATCAACTATATATAAAAATCAATTGTATAAAAATCAAATCATTAATTCCTATCACTGTCCTGTTCCATTCATTTTGTCTTCAAATCTTATGCTGACTTCTGTGTAAATTCTGCAAATAAAGTTCTGCAATCCGGAAGGATAAAATCAGAAAAATATACTGTTATAAACTACACAAACACACGTTTAAAAGTACATATTTAAATACTTTCTCTCTTTCAGAAAATCATGACTTACTTGTTTGACTTCCCACATGGACCAAAGGTATGTGAATTCTGGACTGCAGTTGCAATAGCAACTGATGTGCCTAATTATCTGTGTAGCTGGAAAGCATTTTAATCCTGCTTCATTGGCTGCATGGGATTAGTTGCTTTAATCTGGTTAAAATACACTTGCTGTTTTGTGTCCTGTTTGAATGGGATCAAAGCAAATACAATATAACACAGAGAAAAGAGGCATCATCTGGTCTCAAATGATAATCTGTGTTAGTGATAACATTATTTTAGCGATAAAACGTTTTAACTGTGGGATTTTGCAGCCAGGTTTCTTAGAAACAATGTGCAATGTTTTAGATCTTGTTTAAAAAAGTCTTGATGGAAAGGAAATAGTTTTATAAAACAGCAGAAATGTTTATGGCTGATTGTGCCTTGCCTGTGGTAACTCCAGAAGTTTTAGTCATGCTTTATTTTGTTTTTCTGAGGTCAAAACTCAGCCCTGCAATTTTTGGAGACAGGTTTATGATATGAATTTATACTGCTCTTTCAGTCTCCCAGTGAGAGGCTATCTCATGCTCAAAAGATGTCTTTTCACACTGTGCTCTAAAGGTAGAAGGTGGCCAAGGGAGAAATTTTGAGAACAGAGAAACTCACCACAACTGATAGCTAAAAATGCTTCTTGCTGTGGTCTTGGACTCAGAAAGTGCAGAAACATGGAGCAGAAAGGGCGAATGAATGCCCAGTGTCCTTTGGAGAAGGCTGTGATTCAAAGCCATGCTCTGTGGAGTAGAGTCCAGGCATTTTCCTGCTCTTGGCTAAAGTACCAGCATGGCCTTGTAAGGCTGAAGCTGTGGAGTTGCATGTGTCTGATCTGTGCAGGATATCACCTTCAGGAACAGTGGCAGTGGTGTCACTTACAGCATCTCTTTACACAGCAGCTGTGCTAGGACATGGATGTTCAGTGTTGTCCTGTGTCACACCATGTCGTCAGTCCTCACTGCTAGATTGGGTTGGGATGGGCTTGAGGCAGAAGGGAAATACTTTAGGAGATGGCGCTGGCAACCCAGAATTGTACCACAGGAGGCGAGGGATTTTAATGGACGCTTCAGTTAAGCTCCCTGTGATTGCTTGTGTTGTGCCTGATTCTGGAGTTTGTTTTTGCCTTTGCAGCCTGGGAGTGCCCATCGACCATGGCAGTCCTACTTTGACCTGATCCTGGTGGATGCACGAAAACCCCTCTTCTTTGGGGAAGGCACCGTACTGCGGCAGGTGGACACGGTGAGTGGTCAGTGGAGGGCACCTCCATGGCTGGCAGGGCTCCTGCACCTCCTCTGTGGCATCTCTCACTGGCAATGGGCAATGCAGTGTTTAGACAGGACCTGCCCTAGGGATGGTGGGCTGGAGTCTCCTCTTAGTGATTCGTGAGCAGCCCCTCACCTGGGGCACAGCAGAGCTCAAGGCTTTGCTGGCTTCCCTTAAAGGCACTGCAGGTGACAATAGGAAAAGAATGTGGAAAGCCACCTCTGGGCTGCTTGGGAGTGAGAGACAAAGATTAAAGTATCAACAGGACAGAAAAGATCCAGACCATCGGCTGTTCAGTGCTAACACAGTGTCTCCTTCCTCAGGTGACTGGGAAGCTGAAGATTGGTACCTACACTGGCCCACTGCAGCACGGCATCGTGTACTCAGGAGGTGAGGCAAGAACCCTTCTCATTCTGTGGTGTGGCTCTGACATGCCCTCCAGCCCTTCCAGCTGAGAGAGGACCAGGCAAGGTTGTGCTTCCCAAGGCTGATTGCAGTGTGTCCTCTGCACACTGCAGCAGCAGCTCTCCATCTTGAGAGCTGCCCAGTGCAGGGAAGAAATGGCCCCATTCCTCCTCAAATACCCTTTACTCCTTTGCCAGGGAGGGTCTGGGAAATGCCTGCAGGGCTTGTGGTGAAGGGGTAGCTGCAGCTGGCCCAGTGCAATGTCCCCAGCATGACCATGCTTGGAAGGTTCCCCCAGGCCAGGGGAGGGCAGCAAATGGATATACAGAGGTGCCGTGATGCCCAGGGCTCCATTACTCTCATGTGATGTGGGAGGCAGCACATCACATTTTGTTGCCTTTTGTGAAGGCTGTGGATGGGCAAAGCTGCTCATGGGTGAACTCCCAGGCAGGTGAGCAGTGTTCAATGCTGCCATGGCCAAGCAGGGATGCTGCGTTTAGCAGTAGAGGTTTCTGGGAGGAAAATGCCTGTGCTCTGTCCCTAACCCTGGCCCTCTGAAATGAGCCCCTGTTCTGAGCCATGCCTTTCTTCTCTCAGGCTCTTCAGACACAGTCTGTGACCTGCTGGGGGCCAAAGGGAAGGATATCTTGTACATCGGAGACCATATCTTTGGAGACATCCTCAAATCCAAGAAGCGCCAGGGCTGGCGGACCTTCCTGGTGATCCCTGAGCTGGCACAGGAGCTGCATGTCTGGACAGACAAAAGCGGTCAGCAGCCAGACAGACCCCAGGCCAGGCTTTGCTTTTGCCTGTCTGGTGCTGCACCCCTGAGATTGCCAGGGCTTAGGGGTGCCAGGGAAGAGACCACCCTGGTTTGCCACTTCTCTCATCCCTTTTCCCTTGGTCTGGGTGCTGGTGGCAGGAGCTGGCGCAGCTCTCCATGGGCTGGTCCTGGGGTCCTAGGCTTTTCCTGTGCTCTTTCCCATGCCCTTCATGTGTAATCAGCCAAGCACTGCCTTGGCCACTGGAGAAGCTGCAGCTGGGTGGGGTTGAGTTGTTCCTTGTCCATAACCCTGCCCCAAAAACTCCTTCCTCTCTGCCCCTGCCCCTATGGAGCCATGGCTTCTCTGGCAAAAAGTATCTGAGGATGCCTTCGTTATTCTCCCTGTAATGCCTGAGCCATGACTGCTCTCCCATCTGCAGGGAGTCCCTGCTCACCAGCTGCTTCCTCCTCATTCCTCCCACTCCCTCTGCTGCTCTGCTGCCAAAGTGCCATGTGTTTCCCGTCCACCAGCGCTACTGCTGTTCTCCCAGGTTTGCGCCTTGGTGTGTCAAATAGGGCTGGGGGTTATACAAGTTGCCCCATGGCTAGTTGGAAGGTTTTGCTGAGAGCTGCAAAGGTTCAGCCTCAAAACCAAAAGGGACAACCAGAAACCAAGCCCAGAGCTCTGCCAGTGGCACAGACCATGACTGCCCCCTCTCCCTGCCCAGTGGCCATGAGATGCCACGTTCCCTGCTCCAGTGTCCCTCTGCTGCCATGCGAGGGGAGCGGGCAGGGTGGTGGGTTTGCTTTCAGCCCTTTTCATTTCAACAGTTTTAACTTACCATTTTCCCCTTTCTTTTCTGGATTTTCCAGCCCTTTTTGAAGAGCTGCAGAGTCTGGACATTTTCTTGGCCGAGCTATACAAGTGAGTGTTCAAACAGTGACAACTTTCCTGTTGCCTCTGCCAGCTAAAGAGCGGCACTGACACAGCCTTGGGGTTGGATTAGCGGCACTGCTGCCGGAGCCTTGACTTGGGCCTGGGCTCTGCCCACAAGACCAACCTTCCCCTCCAGACCAGCCTCCCTCCCCTGAGCCCCATCCCACAGCATCTGGTTCTGAAAGACTTTTCACACCATGTATTTACCTTCTCGCCTGTAACTAGGCATCTGGACAGTAGCAGCAATGAACGCCCTGACATCAGCTCCATCCAGAGACGCATTAAGGTACCAATCATCAAAACCCCTTTTCATCCTTCTGGATCCCAAAGGGCTTGACAACCCAACCCCACTGCTCAGCCCTGAATTGCTTTGCTCTGCTTTTGGGCAGAGCAGGCTTGGCAAAGCCACTCTGTCTCAGCTCACTTGTGTCACTGGCACTCCTGAAAGGCAGCCTGGTCTGGAATAGGGTCCCCTTCCTCATGCCCGCAGCAGCACTGCCTGACTGTGCTCACTGCTGCAGCACGTGGCACTGGCA
The DNA here is from genome assembly GCA_013396655.1 of Campylorhamphus procurvoides. Lineage (NCBI taxonomy): Eukaryota > Metazoa > Chordata > Aves > Passeriformes > Dendrocolaptidae > Campylorhamphus > Campylorhamphus procurvoides. The sequence goes on along the minus strand of WBMV01003387.1, from coordinate 1,801,688 downwards.
CACACAGGCTTGGAGGGGCTATAGCCTCTGGATCAGCCAGCCCTGGGGTTCCAGCCTGGGGCAAGTGCTGGCCCTGAGCCTGCTGCCACATTCCCTTCTGTTAGCTGGGGCTCGGCTGTGCTCTGATGCCATGGGATACAAGCACGGAAAGCCTTGCTGGATATCCTTGCAAGTCTCATGTAGCCCCCAGCCCTCAGAGCACTCCACTGTGGCTCCGAGGTGCTGCCAGCCTGGCCCAGGATCTAATCTGCCCTCTCCTTGTAGAAAGTGACCCATGACATGGATATGTGCTATGGGATGATGGGAAGCCTCTTCCGCAGCGGCTCTCGGCAGACCCTGTTTGCCAGCCAGGTGATGCGCTACGCTGACCTCTATGCAGCCTCCTTCATCAACCTCCTCTACTACCCCTTCAGCTACCTCTTCAGAGCCGCCCATGTCCTGGTGAGTTGCAGATCCCGGGGAGGTGGGCAGGGGTCTCAAAGGGGCCTGTGCTTCTGTTTGCTAACATTTCCACAGGACACAGCAGCACCTTGGAGGGCTGGGTAGCACAGTAGGCCAAAGGGTCACATTCTGGGGTTTGCTGTGTGTGTGTCTCAGGGAGGTGCCCCAGGACTGGGACTCCCCTTGCCATCTCCTCTCTCTGTTCCATGTGCAGATGCCACACGAGTCCACAGTAGAGCACACGCACGTCGACATCAATGAGAAGGAGTCGCCGATGGCCACGCGCAATCGCACCTCAGTGGATTTTAAAGATTCTGACTACAAGCGGCACCAACTGACCCGTTCCATCAGTGAGATCAAACCGCCCAACCTCTTCCCCCAGGCACCTCAGGAAATCACACATTGCCACGATGAAGATGATGATGAGGAAGAGGAGGAAGAAGAGGAGGAAGAGGAAGAGGAATAAGAAGGAAAAAGCAAAGTATCTCTGAATATAAACCGTGACTCTAGCAGTGTTCAGGAATGGATTCCGTTGTTGGGGCCCTTGGGGTGATGGGTTGGGGGTGTGATTCTTGCAAAGGCACATTTTGAAAGTATTTGGAAACTTTTAACAAATTAACACTAATTAGAAGGAGACCCTTGTTTTCAGTTTTGCAGACGGTTCAAAAAGCTGATGGATTCTGCCTGGGTGGTGCATTCAGATTGGACTGCCAGCCTGTGCTGTCATGCTACTCCCGTTACATTTAGGGATGCTGCATGTTTCTGCCTTTCCCATGATGTGTTTCATCTGATTTTCATTTGAACAGTGTCCTGTGAACGGTTTTCAGCGTTTGTTGCATTCTCTGTGGAAAAAGAAGGGATGTGCTGGGCCCTGCAGGAGACAGAATCCAACTCCTGCTGCTCACGGGTCTGCTGCCTTCAACCCTCTGCTCTTGGGTTACATACTTCCCCCTCCCCATGTTAGCCAGGGTGTCGCTGTGCCTTTCAGCATTCAGTTTACCTTCTGCTTGGTGTTTCTCTGTGTAAGTGGTTCAACTCATCCAGCCATCATGGATGGCAGTGGGATTCCAGCTCTTGCATATCTGCCCCTGTCCCTGTTTTGGCTTGTAGACAGATGCTTGTTACCATCTCCTAGTGTTTCCAAGCTCTCTTTCACCATCAGCATGTGATGCACGATTTCCAGCACATTTCTCAAACAGCTGAGGCCACACACTCTGTTCTCAACTCCTCTAGTTTCAGCAGTAATTATTAACCCAGGAGCTTGAAGCTGCTGCTTTAGCATTACGTTACTTACTTTGAGTTCCTCCTGACCTTTCTGTCCTCTCAGCTTTAAGCATCCCAAAGAGAAATCCAGCCACCATTTGGCATGACAGAGCCAGTTGTGCCAGGGTGCTGCAGGCCACGTCGGCCTGCCCTGAGCTAGGAAAGAGCACATGCCCCGGGGCCAGCCCCACAGTGGGAGACTCCAGTCCAGCTGGCAGCTGCCCTTGTCTTTGGTCTGGTGTGCAGCAAGCAGAGCCTCAGTGCAGGGTGCTGTGGGCAAGGCTGTGGCCCTGGCCGAGCAGGGTGACAGCTGCAGGTTGCTGTGGAGGGACCAAGGGTGTCCCTCATGGATGGATGAGCAGTCCTTGTACCAGAGCCTGAAAACCAGCCCAGGGAAGGCAGGGGCCACTGCACAGCCGGGCAGTGTGGCCTGTGGTTTTCCTCTGGGTGCAGCCTCCCTTCCTCCAGCCTCTGCCGTTCGCTGCAAAGGGATTACAATGAGGGCCCTCTTGTTACGAATTCGACTGTTGTTTCAGTACCATAAACTCAATTATTTCTTTTTCATTTTAAAGTACCTTAGGAGAAAATAAAAAGAGAAAAACCACACCACCACCATCTGAGCAGGAAACTGCTGCTGTAGTGGCAGTTCAAGTCAATAAATGATGATGTTTCTAAGAAATGCCTGATGCTTTGTGGCGTGTTGCTGAGATGATGAGGGCGGTGCTGGAGTTGGTGAGGAAAGATGGAACTAGTCTGTGGGGGTCTCAGCAGGCTGGGTGGCTGGGGAAGAGGGAAAGCATCTCTGGGAACAGGCTGGGTGAAGCACTGAGGAGCACTGGCTGTGGGTCTGGCTGTAAAGGCATGGTTGGTCCCCAGATAGTCCCAGGAAGTGACGGTAAGACACAAGGTTTTTGTTACAACCATCTGCATCAGCTGGGGAGGCACAGAAAGGGCAGAGAAACATTTTGGCTTCACTACAGAGAGTGAGGAGAGGCTTTTCCATGGCAGGAAGGGCAACATCTCCACCCTGCCACTACCTCCAGCACTGTGTCCTTCCAGGGCTACTTCCCACAGGCAGTACCAGGGGCCAGTTCCCTCCCCCCGCCCCATTCAAGACGCAGGTGCGGGGTGGCACTGGGGCACAGCATGGCCCACGCTCCCCCAGGAGCTGCAAACCTGGATAAAGAGACAAAAATACCCAGAGAAGATCAGTGCCACAACCACAGCACTGGCCAGCCTGGCCAAAGGCTGTGCCCAGGACAGCTCTGGGCACTGTTGTGCTAAACCCTCGCCTGTGAACAAGCTCCTTGTGTCAACCCAACCAGATTAAGGAGATTCCCCATCTGTGCCACCACAGAAGGATATTCAGTACAAGGGCCCAAAATGCCAAACAGAGATGCAACACTAAATGGTGGCAGCTGGTGGCCAACAATCAACACCTGACCCTGCAGGGATTCCTGAAAATCCCAAACCCTGCACTGGGTCCCTGACACTTCAGTTTTGGGCTGGCTGCAGGAAGGGTTTGAGGAAGCCATTCCCGAGCCCTTTCACCAAAGGCCATGCTGGGCTCTGCTATGTTTAAACCTTGTTACTCCAAGTATAGCCACTCGAATTTTTTAAGCTTTAGCTCAGCAGCCGGGGAGGGTGTGTGGCTGCGAGAAGGGAGGTTTGGGGGGTTCTGTGCATTCCTCCTTCCAAACCCGTCACCACAAATAGCTCACTCCCAGCCCAGGGCTATTTCTGACTGAGATGGGGAGAAGAGTCTTCAGGGCTGGTGCAATGGAAAGTATTTGACCCTTGCTTCATGGTGGGAAAATGTCTGGCAGAGCCTGATGGACAGAAAGGCACTGCTTAGTGCCCAGCCTTGTGCCATCCTGTCCTTCTTGCCTTGGCTCCACTGACATGGCCACAGCCCAGGTTCTCAGCCTGCACCTCTGACAAGTGGCTTGTGGCACCAGCTGCTGCTTCCCAGAAGCCAGCAGTCTGGCAGTACCTGTGTCTCCAACTGCTCTGCAGAACCCCAGGAAAAGCTACCACCACTCTCCCCCCAACCTGTTTCCCACCCCATGGGACAGGCATACTTTTGCCCACCAGGGGTGGTTCTCCTGCAGCAAAAGCCTAGTGGAAGCAAGGTGAGAACAAGGTAGGGGACAGGCCTCACCCCCTGCCCTGAGCTCTCCCTGACCTTATTTCTGATTTCTCCCACTTTCTCCACCCTCCCCGCTCTGCAGAGCTGGAGTGGGCTCACAGGGGCTGCACGGAGCAAACTGTACCAGGGACAGGAGCCCAGGGCTCACTACCCTCAGCCACAGCCCTGCAGACATCGCATGTTGGGCACCATCAGCAAGTGCTTCTGACCAGGTCAGTCACCAGACCTGCTCCCAGCTCCAATTCCTTTACATCACCTCCTCACTCAGCAGGACAGGGGCTTCTGCAGCTGGAGCACGGACCCAGAATCATGGCATGCCTGACCACGATGGAGGGTGCAAAGCCCTGCGCCAGTCCCTGAGCAGCAGCTACTCCAACCTTGGGCCTGAAGCCCCAGCACCTGCAGGATAAGACCCTTCTGTAGGTGCACAGCCACCAGCCCACCCTGGCCCTGTGCAAGGGTGCTCACCTTCAGAGACTGACCCTGGACACTGCTCCTGCCCTGCTGTAGCCTGGACTTGAACAGCCAAAACCCATCCCATCTCCCTGTCCACTTGCACCCTCCCTTTCAGGACCCCTGAACTCTCCTGTCTTGCTCCTTCTTCCTGCTACTCCCTTAACACCACACCCAGCCCCACATTCATTGCCCCACATAACAAAGTTGACCTCCACATTAATTCTACTTATATCCTGCTTGCAGCATCCCACCACTCTCCGCCCTGTGCCACACAGGGGAGCAGAAGTCTTCACAGGACCTACCACTCTCTCCATCTTGCTGATATGACCATGGGGAGCGAGGGATGGGGCCACCCTGCAGCATGGGGACAGGGACAGGCTGCGCTGGGTGCATCAAAAATCCCCCCCCAAGGCTTGAGCAGCCACTGCCCAACTCACTAACCCAGGGCTTGGCAGCTCATGAGCTGAGCATGGAGGAAAGCCCCGTGCAGGGAAAGCAGCTGAGTGAAACAGGCTGTGGGGAGGAGAGCTGAGGGATAGCAGAATCACGATCTGTGGGGACAGCAGGGCTTCACCTGGCACACTAGACAGGGTGGGCTGTTCACCCACCACAGTGAGCTGGAAGTGATGCTGGGCGAGGGACTAAGCACGACAGACCTGCTCAGATGTAAGTCCATCACTGCAGGCCCCATACAGCTCTGCTGCCCAGGTCTCAGCACGAGGGGAGCAGGCAGCAGCACCCAGTGCAGGGGGTTGGACCCACTCACTCCACCTGCTGCTCCGTCCAACGCCGCCATCCCCAGCCACGTCCCTCACTGGTGACCCCAGTCACGCACCGCCCGGCAGGAACACGCGCCACACACGGATGGCATCTACACTTACAGACAAACAAACATCATCTGTGGAGAACAGGTTGTAAATAAGGGGTTTTTATTACTGGAAGAAAAAGACCCTCACCCTTGAGGGAACTTCAGAAAGAGGAAGTCAGCTGCTTGCCATTGCCACCACCTTCCCAGCCAGCCCCTGACCAGCAAAACCACCAGCACAGCCCTCCCCAGATTGAGGAATTATGGGCCCAGACCCACCAAAGCAGAGAGCAACACCTGGCTCTAAGGGAACAGGATCCAGCCTCTCTGTGGCTCTTGGCAGCTGAAGTGGAGATTAAAGATTGTTGATGTGCCAGCAGCAGAGATCTGGGTCCGGGATCACCATCAGCCCCACCACCCGCATGCCAAAATCTGTCCCTTGGAAACGAGGGGGAAGCATGGAGGAGGGAAAAATGCATAAACTGGAATGTTCAACAGAAAAAAAAAAATCATCATTTATCTAAAAAGAATAGAAATAAACAAAATGCTTTTAAACAAAATCACAAAATATACAAATAAATCTGGTACAAAATAAATAGGAAAGATTGGAAATCTACAACAAAATTGGAATAATTATAAAATTAATTCGTATGACAATCAGTATATGAAACGTATACACTCCATTCAGGATTTCAGTTGTGCTTATTCAGGTTTATGTACACACATGGAAATACTGTAGTCAGAACACTACAACTCTGGAAACCCGAAGTCATGTACAATATGATACAATTCGCAAAGACCACGTACGATGGCAGGTAAGACACAGGGAAGAGCCAGCTGGAGTGGCTGAGCGGGATGAGACAAGCCATGACAATGCACTGTGGAGGGTGAGCCACCACAGTCCTGAACAGGGAGACCAAGGCCAAGCCAGCAGAGGCTGGGACAGGGCTCGGGGCAGTCAGGAAGGACCCAACTGCAGGAGAAAGGTTTGGTGTGAGCCCTCTGGCTGCCAAGCACCAGCCACTCAGGGCTTCCAGGAACACTTCTCAAGTATTTGGAGTTTCAGATTCAATGTGTTTGGCATCCGGGCACCTGCCCAGTGATTCAGGTATTGAGGCTGGCTCTGCTGGAGAAAAAATATGCCAGGAAATCTGAGGTCCCTCAGCAGGGCCTGACCCTGAACCACTCATAAGCCACCCTTGTACTCAGGAGAACATGGATCAAAGGGTACCAGAGCACTGCTGCTGGGGTCCTGGTGGGTTTCCAGCCTCCAAATTCCATGTGATCTCCGAGGAAGGCAGAGTCCCTTGAGCAGCATCTCCTACCCTTAGTGTGAGAAATGAAGACAGGATGGCTGCAGCACCGCCCATTCCTGACTGCTGGACCTCCTTCTTGCCTTCCTGAACACTCAACTAAACCACAGTGAGAAGAGCAGAGGAATGGCCACGGCCAACGTGAGTGCAGCCATTGCAGAAGCCACTGACAAACCCAAACCAGCACAATGCAGAAGGACAGAGCACGTACCCTGGGTAAAAACCCACTGGACAAGACAGCCCAGCCCCAGCCCAGCCTGCTGGGACCTAAGACTACAGCAGGGATGACACTAGAACTAATCTAGGCCCAGCCAGTCTGTCACTTCTGAGAAGAGAGGAGCTCACCTGGATCCCCTCACCCTCCCACAGTAATCTTTGGGAGAATACAGAAGACACACATTCAGTATTGGCACTTCCAACTAAAGGCCTGTGATCCAGGCATCCAACATCTGCTAATTTCTCACTTGCATTTGGAAGGATTTGGTACAACAGTGATGCTGAGAGGATAAAACACCACCTTCTGTTAAAAAGCTATGTGATCAGCAGCCAGTTGAGATGGGATGCTAGACTGCTTCGCCAAGCACCAAATGCTGGGACAAGCCCTTTCTCCCCAGCAAACCCTGTGACCAGCTGACTGCCACACGGCTTCCAGGAGGAAGAGAAAACAGAGACATGGGAGCCACCTGCAGCCTTTGCATATTTCAGGCTCACAACAGCTGACAAACCTCCAGCCTGGCTCTGTGACAGGCCACTGCTGTAAAGTCCAGCCAAACCTCTGCTGCTGGGGGAGGATTAAATACCACGCACTTCCTTAGCCAGAAAGCTGTAGTGGAGGGGCAAGAGCAGCCAGGGCACCATCCTCTGCAGGATTCCAGGAATCCCCCCTGCTCAGAGAAAAAAAGGGCCCAAAGGCAAAACCTGAGAGGAGAAAGACATTTTTCAGCTGGAGACAGAAGACCAGCAGCTTTGAGTACCATCATTTCCAAGGTGAAGAACTGCTACAGAGCCTGACCTCAGGATAACAAGAAGAAAACGTCACTTTGACTGAATTCAGAGCTACCAACCTGTGAAACAATTCCATCTACCAGTTGTACTGTACTATGGGCTGGAGACCACTTTCCAGCAACCCTTCCCCATCCCTGCCACTCAGGGAGGGCACTGGGATATCCTGGCAATCCCAGGCTTTCTTCCAGGAAACACCCTGGCCTTCCAAGGTTCAGCATCCAGCTTCTAATGGAACTGCAAATATGCACAACCAGTCAGAAAAGCTCAACCGTACCGCCTTGGACCAACAAAAACAGCATCCCCTGGCCTGGACACAGCCTCAAGGATGCAGCCATGATACCAAGCACAGAGGAACACAACCCAGCATTAAGCCAAGCTCAAGGACAAGAGCAAGACACAGAGCAGGGGACTCTGCAGGAAGTTATGGATGTTCAGGTCCCCTTGATGCCCACACATGGGAGCGAGGCCAGTATCACCACACAGATCACACCAACAAGAGACCTGCAACTGATGGACCAAGTATAACAGCAGCACAGAGATGAGGGCTTCCCAGCCTGGAGGGCAGAGCCTGTCCTGTCCACTGGCCAAGTCAGGATGTAGGCTGCTCTCCCCTCCGCACCATGAAAAAATGCCTGATCACATTAGTTACACTTGTCGTTTCACCAATGGGCCAAACCAACCCTCAGTATCCAAGGGCCAGGTACTTCTTTTGGTCTATGTAGAGCCCCAGTGTAGGGCCAGGTAGCGGGATGGGCAGCATTCCCAAGGCTGTACCACACTGAGCCTTTCACCACATGCTGGTTTTCTACCTTGTGCCAGCTCTGCACAGTGAGAACACAGGAACCCCTCAACACTGAGGGATCACCTTTGGGATGAAGCCTCAAATTAGCAACATGACAACAGGTACTCTGCAGCATCCTTTCCCACCCCCAGCCTTCTACTGGTAATCCAGACACTGGATAACTTCACAACTGGTACACAGGTACTAGTTTTAAAACCACAGACATGTGTATTAGATATTGTATAAAATATGGTACATCTTTCATGTAGGAATGATTTCTGTGAAGAGTGTAATTCTGCACAGGGAAGATGCACGTTCCAAGGGGTCCTGGAGAACAGAGCTGTGTTCTCCATGTAGGATACTTACACAGGATGCTCGTGAGGAGACAGGGCTGCTCTTTGCCATCCACACCCCTTGGCTGAGCTCTGCAGAGATCACAGGAAGCACCACCACTGCCCAAGCAGCTCCTCGCACAAAGCTACCTCTTTGGTTTCTTTGAGCTGATCTGAGCCAGAGCCTGACACCACCAGTGCCAAATCTCATCCTCATCTGAGCTGGCCCTGAAGGCTGAGAAGCAGCAATGGGTGATGTCCATGGGCCATTGGGGTAACTCGCCCTGCTCCCCTGAGCTTTCTTCTGGTCTGAGGTGAGTGTAAAGAGCCATATCCTGAGACTCCTACTCTTGCCAGCTCCACCCACACAAAAAGGCACTTAAAGAAAAGAAGAAAAAAACCACAAAACCAAACAAACCAAAAAAACCCCTGTTGTGAGGAAAAGGGGAGTAAGCCCAGGAGAAGAGGGGAAGAACAGACCAGCGAGCACAATGTGAATGAGTATCTGACCCCTCTTCCAATGGGACTGAGAACTGCACCCTTGGAGCAGCCAGCTCCAGCTGCCCTGCCCATCAAGTCTCAGCATCATCCCATTCCTGCTCAGCCTGCTGCAGGAGCTTATGGGGGCAAAAAGAGTGTGAGAGGGAATTACACACAATTACAGGTTTGGAGCAGAAGTGGTGAGTGGGAGAAGGACCTGCCCAGCAAACCTTGATCTGCTGGTGCATCTGGATGGGGGAAGCACCTTGTCCTGCCATGCCAACCTCAGGGCCCACCAGCCAGCCTGGATGTCCTGCCAGCATCCCTCATCCCACTGCGGGATAACCCATCCAGAGTTCCTCCAGGGCAGCAACCTTCAGCCACACAGGGATTTCAGGAAGTGGGGCAAGCTGGGAATAAAACAACAAGCACTTTGTAAACTCTGGAGCGTCTGAGCTTGTGGTCCACAGAGCGGCCAAGGCTGGTTTGCTAAGCCCACCCTGAGCCCCTCTCTTCTCAGTACTAGTGTGCTTCGTATGATCTCCACATCACCAGAGTCAGTCTCATTCAGAGAAAGATTCTCACTGGAAAGCAAAAACATTCCTTCCCTCTTTACAAAGATTTGGCAATACACAGAATTAAAAAAAAAAAATCATAGTTACAACAGATTCAGGTTCATTTCGTTTAAAGGAAATTCAACCAATAGAAGTGTAAAAGTTCTAATTCACAGTTGCGCATTTAAGATATTAGTGTTGAAAACCTCACTTCAAAGAACTCTTGTGCAAAATTGTATTGACAGTAGAAACCATGGCTAGATGCCCTCCCAGTCTCCCCTGGCTGACAGGCCATCGCCCACCCCGCTGCCTGACCCACAGGCAGATGGATGAGGTGAACAAAGGCAGCAGCAGGAGTTGACATAGGAAGATGCAGTATCCTTTCTACAAGTCAAAGCCTGGCCAAGGTCTGAGGTCAAGTCCAACGATTCCCAAAGCCACCAGCTGGTGTCCTGCGCTGTGGTGACAACCTGCCGGCCACATGCCCTTGTGGCACTGTGGCACAGCACGCAGCATCTGAGCCCCCCTGAGTGCAGGCAGGCAGCCAGTGAGGCAGAGAAAGCAGATCTGCTCGGGCACGACACCCCCTGCAAGGGCACAGACTCAGATGCCGTGGCATCTCCACTGCCATCAGGAGAGCCAAGGCCCAGCATCAGCAAACGCTGTCCAAGGATCAGCAGTGATCCAGAGCAGGGCACTGAGCTCCCCTGCTTGTGATAGTACCCACCAAGGGGGCTGGGAACCCCTGCATTTGTTAAACAGTAAAACTGTAAATACCCTGAGAACAGGGAGACGATTTCTTCCCCTCCAGGAAGAGGACCATGCTTTATTCTTCAAGCTAATTAGCAGTAGCAGCTCCTAACCCCTCTGGGTCAGGTACACATTTTCCATATGAAACATCTATAATCAACTATTTTATGGAAATTAAGTGAAATTATTTCACTTTCCATTACTGGATCTGTACAAATGATGAAAAACAGTCATGCAAAAAATTGCCTGCAAATTTTGGAACAGTGCAGCATGGGCAGAAGCAGGAGGTATTTGCTTTGGGATCACATGGCTTTGGTTGGAAAAATTGGCGCTTTTTTCCTTTTTTTTTTTCCTCTTTTTTTTTTCTTTTTTTTTCTTTTTTTTTTTTTAAAAAGGAAACAGACATTGAAACAAACCAATACCCTGCCATAAGAAGCAGAAGTCAGATCCAGGGAGCAAACTCATCCCGGAGAGAGCTGCCTTGACTTGAGCCTTCCCTCCTTCGGCAGGTTTGACAAAATGGATACTGCATCTCAAGTTCACCACCGTGTCAAACACTTCTGACAAACTTTTACATTCACAACACTAGATAAAAACTGGCGAGGTGAGTCCCTCGCCAAGAACAGACGCTGTAACATCTCAACATTTTGCTCTGTGAGAAAGGTGCAATATTGGCAGCTCTCTGGGATGCACAGGACTTAGGTCAGCCCGTGCTGGTGCTGAGCCTTGTGCTCTCACTGTGATGGGCTGGTGCACAGCAGAGCAAGGATGGAGGCTACGGAAACGCTTTTAGATGGGACTCAATAAGAAGCTAAATGTGAGAGCAAGGTTTTGGGAGCCCATTTTCCTCCTCACTGTGTGCACAAGTTTGATACCGTGCAATTTCTGTGCCCCCTTGTGGGGACTTCATCCTCATTGCTGGCTCCAAGGAATAGTGAACCCTTCCCACTGGGGAGGAAGGCAAAAATTAGGGCTGCTCATGGAAGCTGAAAGAGAGAGGAGGAGGGACATAGGCAGACCAAATTGGCTCTGATACCACAAACTCCAATTTCCTGTGGGGAGATCCTGCAACAGAATATTGCACCTTTCCAGCCACCATTCACACAGAAGGACTGCAGGAACTTGCAGCAAATGCCTTCCCCGGCCCATGAGCAAGAAAGACGGGGCAGGCATGCAGGCACAGAGAGCTCTGGCAGTTGAATTTGGGGCTGGGGGCTTCTTTGGGTTATTCCCAAAGAGATTATCCAGGTGTAAAGAAAGGGAAATGCTACATAGGCAGAGGTTGTGGCAGGGTCTTGAAACTGAAACCACAATGCCCAATTTATTAATCCAGATACTGAAGGCAATGTTCACATTTTGTTTGAGACAGCACTGGAAGGGGAGAGAATTGGGGGAATAACTTTCTTTTTTTTTTTGATTTGAGGACTTAATACTCCATCTGTGGCAGTGGGGAATGGGTGATACACAACTGCCATGGGGTGCCTCTTACTTGCACCCAGTCTGCATTCAGGTGTTTGGGGAAGAGGAATTGATTTCTGCTGCCCAAGGCGGGATGCCCTGCACTGGTGGCAGCTGGGTGTGAGGCTCTCTGCTCTGCTACCATGGTAATCCCTAAAATGACTGTTAAAAGGGGCAAGAGAGAAGGAGATGCACTAAATCCACTCAAAGGAAGGAACGTGGCTGGAACAGCCTGGAAATTAACCTCTCCGAATCCCTGAAGTGCAATACACTCGTGTCTAGAAAGTTTTGTCAGTTCTTGGAGAGGAGAGGGTGGTTCTGACTCCTCAGCAGAGCCCATCATTGCACTGGCAGAGGTTTCCTGTCACCTGGAGCATGTACTTTGGGTGTAATTGTAGCAGCATCTTTTGTGTTAATATTAGAGATTAAAGGGGGCAGAAGAACCGACATTCTGATATTCATCTATTGTTCCAGCTCAAAATATTCTGTGATTTAGCAAAGGCTGCACATCTGCTCTGGCCCAGGTAACGGTGTGCAGAGCACTATGGCATGGAAGTGCTTAAAGCCTTGTCACTTCAGGTGCACACATTACCTCACTACACCACTGTCAGGAACAGCAATGAAAAACCACCCACTTACTTCACTATGGAAAATTTATGCCCAGCTTTCTTTTCATGAGACTGCAGTTTTGCTACTTAATTCCTTTCCCCCAGTATCATCTTCAACATACACAAAGGTTCTGGAGGTTACAAAACTGCAAGTATTACAATGCTTTTGCCTGTTTTATAAAGAAACCTTCTGAAAATTGGAAAAATCATTAAATACCAAAGTAACCCCTCCTTCCCTGAAACTTAACTGGAAGAATGAAATAATCCTCATCCCTTGGCCCTCCAGGTGGCTGAAACCAGAGGTTCCTTGAAGCTTGCTCATTCTTAAGACACAAATAACATACAAGTACCAGTTACGAACTTTTTCAACAGGGCAACAAAAAGGACCAGAAAGGGGCAAGAAGAGGCCTAAGGACATTGGAGCCAATTCACAAAACCATAATAGAGCCCCTTTGAGATTTGTGAAAGACAGAAACAATTTAAAACTCTGCAAAATACTTTTTAAAAACATGATCTCCCTTGGAAAAAAAAACTGGAGGAGCTTTTAAACTTCTCCATATTTGTTTGAGGAGGAAAAACCCAACAAGGATCAAAAATACAGATAAAAAATAAACATAACTCTACTTTGCAAGAAGAATTTTCATCATTCTCAAGGGTGGCTCACCATTCCCAAAATACATTTGGGGCTTTAGTCTCTCTTGCTCTTTGCTCCTTTTTTCCTGTTTCTTCCTCTTCTGCTCCCAGAACGGACGCAAAAGTCTTTGGTCTCAGAACACTGGATGCAGCACAGTGTCGCAAGCACATACTAACGGTGTTCACACTCAGGGAGGAGGCAGCAAGGAGCGAGGGCTGGTCCTGCTGAGGAGATGGGATGGGTGGGTTGTGGGGAGTCAGCTCCTAGATGGCTCCTTCACTGTGCATACTGTGGTTGGGCTTGTTGTGAGTCACACAGTTCTGCTCGTTCAGCAGGTTTGCTGTCTCGTCCGGCAAACCGTCATGCAGCTCCGTAAGAGTCAGTTCGATTTTAGTGTTTTCACTGTCCGAGGACTGAGGTGTTTTGTCCATCCGGGATGCCATCAGGGCATTTTGGTACTGCTGTCTTGAGATCTGCTCCGAGAACAGGGAAGGAACAAAAAAAAGTCAGTCACATTTTTGTGTCTCCTGTGGGACACACAGAGAAAAAATAAAGTGCCCTCCCTTTCTACACGATCACACTTCAACCCCTTTACCTGTTTCTATAGAACATCCCTGCACTTTGCAAGCCTAGAGCATCTCAGCTCAACACCACAGCATGGTGACAATTCCTGGGAGGGCAGAAGCACAGTGCTGTGTGATCACCATGCTATTCAAAGGCAGGGATTTATTCCTATGCAGAGATTTTAAAATCAGACCTCCATTTCCCTCTAACCATGCACATTTTTAGGACCAGAACCAGAGATCAGTGAAGTCTTTCTCCCAACTTCAGTGAGCTCCTGGTGAGGCTCTAAGTGTCCCTATAGAGACAAACACCAGCTCTATGGTACCAGTACAGCAAACAAGCATTCCTGCACTTGTCTAGGCCAGCAAACACAGAGGAGCTACAGCCTTATGTAGAAGGATGTTTGATTCTAGAAAAGACTGGGATCTCCATAGAAATTAGTCCAAATTAGCAACTCATGAAGTCTTCCACTGGTCTCTACAACAGCTGGCGGCACTCAGGAAAACTGTCTTGACAGGAGCTGGCCTAGAGCACAGAGTGTCACTGCTCATGATGCCCCAGAGGCAAAAAAGTCTATAGCCCTGTACATTTGCATGTGGGGATAGAGGGGAGAATCCCTCCTGGAGCCACAAGCAACCAGCCCTGTGAACTCCTTCGGGTTAATCTTCCCAGCCAGGACAGGCAGCAGGATGCACGTGCAGCCCCGTGTGCCACAACAGCAATGGGTTATCTCAGCAGGCAGGAATGTGGAGGAGGCGAAACAAGACTTTTAGAAAACCGTAAGTTTCAGAAGCAACACAGGAGGGGGACTGGAAATGGAGAGAATCAGATGAACCAGGTCACAACTCCAAAAGCAAAATCCAAACATGCATGAGCAGTTCAAGACCCTGGTTTCAGAAGGTATTAACTGAATGAGTGACAATGTGGCACAGTGAAAACACTAATGTTGAGTACTCTGACCTACGTGTAAAGCAGAGAGACGCAAGAAGAGGTGTGCAAGTCTGACTGCAGAGATACCAGGACAGTTTAGCATTCATTAGCCTCAGTATGAACACAGTGAGATTTGGAAGGACTCCACATAAACCAGCATAGGAGGAGCAGCTGCTTTGTACAGCAGATTAGCCATTGAAATTGTAGTGAGAATCACCCGCCCAGTGATAAATATCTACTGATCTAATCCCTGAAGGATTGAACCACGGACTGGTACACTTGCATCTCAAAATTTTGAGAGCAAGACTTTACTCTCCTTTTAAAATTTGGATATGGAATAATCAATTTAGCATTCTAGTTTGTCTACCGTATTCAATACTCTTAACATTGAATTAACTTTGACAGAAGTTGAGTTCACAAATCATTTGAGTTGCATACAAAGAAACTGTGAACGTGCACTTAAGTTTAAGAAAAGCATTGAGGTCAACTTCTGGCTATGGGATGTCAGCTTCCCTGGAATCCCAGCTGGGCTGGAATTTCTGCCAGCATTTGCTGTTCCTCAGCTCAGCTAGATTTCCTAGCCCACAGGACTCGCACACATTTCAGCGTGGGATGCACCATGCTGGGGGACAGAGCTGTATTCATGCAGCAACTCACTGGTAGTATGAGACATGAGCCTAATATATGTGAAGTTAAGATAAAGAGAAATATCCAAGACTTCTCCAAGCAGAAGAAGGATGGCAAGTCGAAAAGTAAGATCAAGAACCCCAAACTGAAACCAAAATCAGAAGTGAATAAAGACTACAACCAACAGTAGATGCCACATCCTTTAGGAAAGGACACTGCGTGGCATTGACGGGTCTCCATCTCGGATGGCTCCAAGAGCTTCACAAGGATATGTTTTACTAAAATCAAAAGGTTATTTTCCATAATCTTTCCTTGAAGGACCTGAAATCCAGAAAATTACGTGACCAATCTACTTACAAGCCCAAATGAGAAGAATAGTGAGGACAAATCACTGGACAGCAGATACTGGAAAAAAGTAGTTTAAAGTGATTTTTAAACGGCTGCTTTCATAATGCTGTTTACTCACAGAGCAATTTAGAGGGAATTCCCTTCCCCAGGCTCTCCATCCTACCAGCCAAGCCCGACTTTCCAGCGAGGTCTTTCTAGCGTTTTTCCTACCTTGACAAACTGAATGTCTGTGAGCGCTTTCACTGAGTAATCCGGGACATACACTTGGAGGAAGGACGCGTTCAGCTGGTTGTTGCTGCTCCCTAACGTCGGTGTCACTGCGTCGATGCGATCACCTCGGTTTAAAGAGTCTGAGTGATTCAAGCCACAGGGCCGAGGTGGAGACTTGTTTTCGGCTAAGAAACAGGCAAAAGCAAGAGATTTCTTAAACCAATTAGAAAAAGTCACCAGCTTAAAGTCACCAGTTTCAAAGGGACGTAATAAACCGTGATGTAGCACAAATAAACTGCAAACACTTAACCCACTCACAACTAGACATGCAGCTAAACAACCAAATTACCCTGAAAGAGAGGACATTTTCAGTCCTGGTAGCCAGCATCATTGAGTATGCTTCAAATATCACTGAGTATGCCCTGGATTTGTTTATGCTGCAACAGACATGCCCTGAGAATACAGCACTTCAGCTGATGAGCAAAAACCACCAAAGAAAGGTAACTTCCCAAGGCTTCCTTACAGGAGCTCTTGATAGTCAGATCATGCTTAATAGATTTTTACCTTAATGATTTATAATCATTGCTCCATGTCAGAGCTTTCATCCACAGTCAGCCCCCTTTTATTTCACCTGGTACCTACATACACCTTGCTCCCTAAGCTAGAGCAGGCATTTTCAGTGAGAGTGACTGAGCCTTCAGTGGACCAGAGCACAGTCCATGTGATGATTTCTTCAATGTTTTCTCTTGTACCTTCCAGTGCTTGAAGGCACAAAACCTCAGTGAAGGACAGCAAGCCCCATGTGGTACATGCCAGCCAGTGACACAGGCAAAACAGGCCATGCTACCGAGAAAAATCTGCGTCCAGAAAGAAGCAAACTGCAAACATTGTTTTCCATCACTGGCCTTTAAGCACTGCGAGGTTTCACTTGAAAACCTCGCAGCTGTCCCCTGCAAGTGGGATTGGACAGAGTGTGTTGAAAGCAAATGCGCTTTCAGGACGCCACAGATATTCTGCATCTGTGGCTTCCACCCACGCTGTGACCCAGAAGACAGGAGGGCAGAAATACATCCTAAGAAATATGCACACATTTCCCTGGGTGCACACACAGCACATACTGATCAAAGAATTGTCTTTGGGACCAGTGAATTTCTGGATCTTAATGCAGTTAATACCCATTCATCCAGCCTGAACTGAGACTTGATGTAAACTATGCTACTCACCAGGTGACCCCCATTCTCAAGCTGAAAGATGGTTCCCATATAATCTTAAAATACAAAGTCTCTTTGAGCAAATCAACAACAGTATCCTTACAAGCTTTTCAAATTCCTTTTTTTAAAAAAACTTTTCTATATATAATCTTATTTCTTTAAAAAAAAAAAGCTCCCTTATATTAAATCATACCTCTGTCACTTAATCCCTAGAAATACAATATCTCCTTGTCCAAATGACACAGCCTCTTCCACATCTCTGCATCCAGCCATTCCTAAACCTAGCACTTTAGATGCATGGCAGAATTGCATTGTTTTGTATTTCCCACTTATAATCCCTCTGATGTTGTCTTTCTTTCAATTTCAGAAAAGAAAACAAAAAAAAATGTAGGTTCTGACAACTTGGCCATTTTTCTGCTTTTTCTGTGCTATGGAATTAGTGCAGGTCCCTATGGCAACAGCAAGTACAGCTTAGGGGGAAGCACTGAGAGCCTTGCAAGGTTCTCCTCCATGCCAACTTGAAAGCCACAGCAAGCTGCAATAACTGCTGCCAGGAGCCAAAACTCTATCTGCACACAGGACTTGATGCTGAGATTCCCACTGGAGAACAAGGAACTGTGAAGGTTGAATGAATTTGTGCTCTTTCCCACCTGTATATACAAAATATGGCTGTGCGTGACAAGAAGAGCATCTCTGCTGCTTGGGATAAAGGTTTCCATCTGGAACAACTTTATGTTAGAGTGATTTGTATCTGCCTTTTCTTTTCACCAAGGATCTTATGATACATTACTAGTAAAAAACAAAGAAGGACAGGGAGCAACATGGCAAAGCATATGTAAGAAAAAGAGACAGGTGAAGCAAAAGGACAGAAGGAAAAGGTAGGATTTGTAGAAATCCGAGGGAAAGGACATAACTTCTGGATTACATTCAAGACAGGGAGGAAGAAGAGAGGACAATGAAGAAGGAGAGATACAGAAAGGTACAGAAAGAGCAAAGGACAGATGAACACCAAGCAGGTCCTTGTTTGCAGAACTGTGCCCTTCCAGGCCCAGCAGCCCAGTCCAGATCTGGGCAGAAATTTTCTACCCAGATTTTCCCAAACTCCTGATCTTCCTCTATAGGGGATGAAGAGCACAAGACACAAGATGGATACCAATACAACTGTTTTATGAATTTGGGGTTAAACAATAGAATTATTTTCAGAAGGACCCCACAGAAAGTCTGAATTTTATCAAAACTGGTACTACACTGCCACAGTAACGAAGCTTACCCTATCAGCCCCTTACAAAGGACATTCTTCCCACTCCTATTTTCCCTTAATGACTTTTGTAATTTTTTTAATTTAACTGGGAGAAAAGGTATGAAAATATGCTTGGCGTTTATATTGGAAACAATTTGCATGTAAAAAATACACACTTATTTGTAGCAAAGAAAAGGAAAAATAAAAAATAAAAAAAAGCCTTGGCAAAACAAAAAGATAATCAAAACTGCCAAACTTAAAAGAGAATAATCAGCCAGTTTAATAAAAGAAATATTAAATTTCTCCCTCTTCCTTGAAGTTGAGCAGCAGGAAACTTTAACAGGGTAAGAAAGAAATCCCCTGCAAGGCAACAACCTGTAATTTGTTTGGAATGTGCATGAGACTAATTTAAGGACTGATGGTGAAATATATTTTCAAAAGTTAAAAAAAGAAGAGAAAATACAAGAAGCAGATGGTGAAAATTTATGTATTACAGTTTAGGAGATATTTCATTTAAATATGCATATAATTATCTTGTTAGCTTCTAGGTCTAGGGAAAGACATTTCATCTAAAAGAGAAATAACCTCACTGTAGCCTAAACTGTTTTAGGATTCTGCTCTTCCTACGGACTTTCCTGATGGGTTTCTATTTTTCTCAACTACTGCATGCACAAAGTGTATGCAAAGCTCAGTTCTTGACCCTTCCAAATTTACAATCGTTCAACCACATCTCAGAGCTCTTTTTGGCCCAATTTGTCCCCTCCTTGGTCTCAGCTCTTCAAAGGGATTTCTGTGTCAGTCAACTTGCTGATTCAGCAAGGAACCAGAAAATCCCACAGGAGGTCCCATAACCTTCTTGCACATTCCATTGCAAATCCATCCACTCAGTAGATCACTGTGCCAGGCCACAGCATTACCCTCACTGAGAGAAAGCTCAAAGCTTTTCAGGAATTGAAATAGCCAGACCGTATACAAA
This sequence comes from Campylorhamphus procurvoides, assembly GCA_013396655.1. Taxonomy (NCBI): domain Eukaryota; kingdom Metazoa; phylum Chordata; class Aves; order Passeriformes; family Dendrocolaptidae; genus Campylorhamphus; species Campylorhamphus procurvoides. Next base: position 1,782,553 of record WBMV01003387.1, on the reverse strand, counting down.
CCACAGAATTTATCCATATGAGAATATAAGAATACTTTCATTAAATAAGTTTTCCTTTTATGGCAGTTTAAGCAGCAGACATTTTCCTCTGCCAAATGCATTTTCTTCGGAATTTTTTAAGCCTCAGCTTGGGGGAGAAAACATTCTTTGAAAAATCCCCCCTCCTAATTTTCCACCAGTGTACATATGAGAAACAAGAACAAGTGCACATGACCAAATACATTTTCTTTAACGTGTTTTCAGTTCTTCCCATTTTGATGGCTCTCATGTTACTATCAGTTATCATAAATGAAAGTTCAGGATACCTACCTGCGAGGCACAACTCTGTGCTGGACTTCTGCCTAACGAGCAAAGGGGTCAGACAAATACAGACTGCAGCTGACTTTTTATGGCATCAGGGCAGTCACAAGAATGGTGAAAATAGAAGCATGCAGATTTACCTGGAGAACCTGCTGCTAACAACTCTGTTCTGCTGACAACAAAGGTACGAGACAGGGACAAGGGAACTAGAAGAGGGAGAGAAAAAGGATGAGATCACGACCAGAAAGGCGGCAGCTATCCACAGTCGACAGGGGAAGGAGCCAATTGACACACTGAAGAACTAAAACCAAAAGTGCAAATCAACTGTGAAAAAGTAGAGTTAACACAAAAGCAAAACCAAAAAAGACAATCAAACAATTTTAGGAATAAACCAAAAAACAAGGCTAAAGAATCAGAGTGAAGTGAACCATTTTCACTTGCTAATTTAAATGGTTATCCAGCACAGAAAGGGCCATCAAGATACATTCAGTTTTTAAATAGTTCAAAAGGAGCAGTACTGCCCACTCCAGCCTGGAAGGTAAGAATTAAAACAAGCCATAAAACATTCAGAGGTGCTTTTTCTTATGGGAGTCAGACAAACAATAGAAAGAAAAACAAAAGACACTTCACAGTTCTTCAAGTTTTCAGTAAAATGTTGAGTGAGGCTGTCCAAGCTCACCCTCGCTGGGATGGATACTGCCCTGCTTGCTCACCATTACTGCAAATCCCTCCTCAGCTGCAGCTGAAGAAAAAAGCTTCACTCTTTTCTTGGGTTTTTGGTTTGTTTGCTTTCTGTGGTTTTGTTTGTGGGGTTCTTTTTTTGTCGTCGTGGTTTGGTTTGTTTTTAGTGTTTTACTCTTCTGTTTTTGGCTTAATCTTCCAGGTGGGGAGATTAGGCACATGAACTCTAATTAGGACATACAGAAGAAAGAGCAGGAGTTTTCTCTTGTTCTGCAATGACTTACACTTTCACTGAGGTTTCCTGACTACACAGAGGAACAGGAATTTATTTTTATGAGCTCATCTTAACAGCAATCCCAGAATGCTGCAAGACATCATAAAACAAATTCCCTAAACTTGGAGGGAAAACCAACAAAATGAGGGGTTTGCTACATGTAAAAGCCAACCAGCAGAAGGTAAACAAATCCAAGATTGGCTGAGATTAATTTAAAGTAGTGCATAACCTTAAGGGTGAAAACGACAAAATCTAAGATGGATTTCAAGGCACACAAAGAGGAGATCACCTGACCTGGTAGAACTTGGGGCAACTGGCATGGGGAGGGGCAGCAACACAAAAAAACCCAAACAAGCATACAGAAAAACCCCAACACGTGAAAACATTCCAACTGAACAATGCTGGCAAAACAGAGATGCCACAGGTAATTTCCAAGTGTATGTCTGGCAGGACAGGTGGCCATGCCTACCCCAGCTCCACACCCGGCCCACACTGCAAAAGCTGAGGGTATGATGCAGTTGTATATGTCTGTGTCACAATTCCTTATGAACATTGCTGCCATCACTGGGATAAAAATCAAACCAGTGCTCCGCATGCTCTAGAGTCTCTCAAATCTCAAAAGGCATAAGCTAGACTGACCAAACTGAAGTGCACATAATTAAGGAAGAATTAGTCTTGCCTGTAAAAGTGAGCTCCCACGTCCAAGAGAACTGCTGCTGTTTGTAGAGTTTAACAAGGCTACGCTCCTAACTTACAAAACTATTTCCACTCCAGTGCTGTTTGCTAATGGACATACATACAGGCACCCAGATGTAAAGGGAGCACTGCTGGGTGTACAATTAAAGGAAAATGCCTCTCAAGTGCAATATAAACCCTGCTGTGACAGGAGAACAATTTCAGGATGAGAAACATCTCTCCCTGAAGCTGAACAAGCAACTTTGGGTCAGCAGGTGGCCAACACCAGCATCAGTGCCCCAGTTCACCCACAGGGACTGTGAATTTCCAGTTGAGGTTGAGATCTTAGTGGTGACATTGCTGGCATTAAAATAACTCACCAAATGCTGAAATGCAGCTTTGGAGCCTATTCTTGGTGGATTATAGGACAATTCCCCAGTCTGCACTGGTGGGCTGTGGCTACCCCTTGTGTGCTGGGAACTGGCTCACACCTCACCCTCAGACACCACCTCTGTCCCCTCACCGATTTCTTGGTTACATTTCCACACAGTCTGACAGGAACAATTGCTTTCCTGGCACTGCTGCCCTCCTTTTCCTCAAGACAGCTTTAAAAACAAGGCTGGTAAAGAGAAACCATCCCCAGACTAACCGGGCTGTTGCTCCTCACACCACTAGATGTCCCTCTGCCACTAATAATTTATTCCTGTTAATTCACACCCTGTTACCCTACCGCGCGCAGAACTATAGAGCTTTCCACCAGTACCAACCACATTCCTCGCTAAGGCCAACACTCAGTGCTCCTGGAGCTGGCAAACTGCTCCCCACCGCTGGGTTCCAGGGTCAGAGACAAGTGTCACCACGGCTGAGCCCGCCCAGGGACAGTGCCAGGTAGGCAGCTTTGCTGGCAAGGAGGCACCATTCACACGAGCCCCTCAGACATGGTGGGGCAGGACTGTGCAGGAGCGTGTTCCAGAAGCAGAAGGTGAGAGGACATACCTGGTGATGCTGTGAGGGCCATCACCCCATAGTAGGAAAAAGCACCAGCTTCAAACTTCATCCCCTCTTTCCCAGCCTCCACTTCCACTTTCCCCTGTTAAGGAAAAGGAGAGAGAGCTGCAATTAAAAGGGACCATAGGTCTCAAGGCACAAGACCAGACTTGAGCCCTGAAAGGTAGTTTTGCCTGACATCCCTAAGCAGTGTCACGGTCCCTTCAGTTTGTAATTGTGCGTGAGCAGGGCCAGACCTGAAGGGCAACAGGCTCTTGTGCCCTGAGCTATCCTGGTTTTGGTGCCCTGTGGCCAGCATAAGTCTTCACAGAGGGTCAGGATCACCACACAGTTTCAGATTGGTTCTACTACCCTGCTTCAAGCACTGCCAGGCTGCTGTCCCTCGATGCAGAGTGAAAAAATGTGCCCCAGCAGCACAATAAGTTTATATGTAGCACAGTTATGTGGGATCTCGAAACACCAAGACGTTCTGGGCCACAGCTCACCTTCACAGAATCACCTCTAACACAGACATAGGAAAGGGAGATGGGAGACAAGATGCAAGGAGGCTATCTGTGATTCCCACAGAAAGAAAGCCCTTACTCCTGGAGGACCAGCCTCAGGGCTACTTCGGTTTTCTTGGTCTCTAGCAGTTTTACATATTTCAGCACCCCTAACTTCAGATCCTGCTCCTTCACAGAGTCTTGCCTAAAAAGGACCCTCAGTGCTTCACAATAGGTACAAAACTACACTACTATGCAAGTGCAAGTCTTTCTGATTTGGTCAAATGTTTAACATCACGTCCTACACAGGACTCCATAATATAACCCACCATCCATCCTGACTGGTACTGAGGCTCCCAGCACATCACTGCAGACAGAAAAACATCTCATGCAGCTTTCAGGCTCAACTACACAAAAGTTACGACTTCAGACAAACAACATAATTATCTGCAATGCTTTCCCTCTGGCTAGGCTGGAAAGGGTAGACTGACTGCCCTTCCCAGATGTACTAAGAAGACTGAATGCCACCTGGACACGATCAGGTCAAAAAGAGTCCAAAAGGTATGATTTATTTCTATGTGTTTATTTCATTAAGTGCCATTTAAAATAAATCATCATGCCTTTAAATTTACAGTACTGGACTGGGGTAGGAACTCAACCTGCATGAGTCCTAATACCCAAGTCAGTTTGTCTAACTGCCCCAGATGAGAAAAACCACAAAATCTGCCTAGCAGGAACAGAGTGACCAGCTCACAAATCCACTTTCCTGCTATCACAAGCAACAACCGCATATAATCCCTTTTAAAACCAATTTCACTCTACAGCACAAATAAGTAGCTTATTTCTTCATTATAAGCCTTCCAGACGGTACGATTTTGTCAACCAGGCAAAGACTGGCTGCACACAAGAACAATATACATTTAATTGTGTACTGGCATGCATTTACTGTGATGGCATTCTTGGTCCCTCAGTGTGAGAGAATAAGTCCAAGTCTCTTTAAGTAACAAAAGCAGAGTATTTAACAACCCTATTAATCCTGGCAGAACCAATCGTGTTACCATTTTTATAGTATGCACCTCCTGCAACAGTTATTTTCCAAATGCATTATAGACCTGGCACATTGTGTTTGCTAAATATTTATTGACTAGAGAACAGCTCAGAAAGAACTCATTGTTCTTCTTATATCACCCATGTTGCCCATTGACATCTTTGCAGCATTACGTCAGGAGCATTATCTTGCCTCTGAAATATTTCAGATTGCAACAATTCAGCACAGAACAAGAAGCAGTTAAAGGGCTACCAGTGGCTCCTCAAACTCTTGAAATAATTATTCTTTTTTTAAAGGAGAATTATGTTGAAGGCACAATATAATATTCCAGTTTTTAATTGTTTATCACTGACAGTGTTTAACTCCCCATTTATTTCTTTCTTTAAGGTCATGTTAAGATTTCAAGCCCTTTAGCTGTGATGTTTGTGCTTTTATAACTGAAACTGATTTTCAGTCATGCAGAACAGAAACCTAAGCACTGTTTCAGCAAAATTTCTCTTAAAGGACTACTGCTCAAATGGTGCTAGATGGAAGCTAAGTTGCCATGTAAAGCTTTACCTAAGCCATTCAGCTGTTCCTGACAGGTAACAAAACCCGGGGAACATCAGCACTGGAAGCAATCCTGTACAGAACATGCAGAAAACAGTCCTTTCACACCACCTAGGGCTCCAACCTAAAAAGCACACAGTGCTTTTTCAGGGATCTCAGGGTAGTGTAAGGGCTTGGATGCCAAGGCTCCCAGGGACTGAGTGTGCCCAGGGAATGCCGGGGCTGTGGCAGGGGGAGGCATCAGTTCAGTAGATGGAACGAGGCTCTCACCAAAACCTGTGCTTCTCACAACACCTCAGGTACAGACTTCAAAATTGCACAGAAAAATGTCATTTCTCTAAACAACCAAACTCCCAATGCCTCCTTTTCCAAAAGGGAAAAGTGCAGTAGAGAAAACATCCTCGCCAAAATCCTATGAGGTGCCTTTTTTTGCACTCCTGTTTTCCAAACAATGCCAGCTGTATGCAAGGATTTCTTTGCATTGTCTATCCTACTGATTCTGAAAGCCTAAGTCATTTTCAACAGATGACTGAAGTGGGAAGTGCTCTCTATCCTTCACAACTGGTTTAACTGAGACTGAAAGCAGCTGAGTGAGCTTCTCAAGGTTGGCAAGATCGTAAAGGAGGCAGGAGCAGTTCCCAGAAGCCACAGTTCCCTTCCCATGTTTGACAGAAGCCAAACCTTAACTAGTGGAAGAGGTTTGTAAGGGAAGCGACATGTCAGGACACAAAGGGGTTTGCACATATCTATGTAATCAATCACATGTCTGACCTGTAAAATGAGAACAAAGTAGTCGACGGGCTTGTTTCGCTGGTAGAGGTAGTGTTCCGGGGCTTTCTTGTTCTTCTCGTCGTATTTCAGCTCCTGGATGACGTTGGGATGTTTTAGCAGCCTGAGAAGGATCTTCTCTGACATCTGGGATGGACCAAATGCTTCTACTTCTATAACACAAGATACAACGTGGCATTACATCTCATAAGCCTGGCAAGAATTTAGCAATACTCGTTAATAAGCGTTTGCCTATAAAAGACACAGATGCAGAGAGATCCATTATGGAATTGCAGGCTTCCTGTCTTTTGAGACTGTTAGATTTGTAAGGGGGGGAAAAAACACAGTAACACCCCGACTTTCATTACTGAAGTATTTTTCAAAACAACCAAAACCCATGTCTTCATCTGAAAGGGAAAAGAAAAAGACGTTCTTGCCCTCGAGAGTTCAGTCACAGTTGTAATGGCTCATTGCAGAATTGTAAAAATGGAAGAGCTTTTTAGATGGGGCACAGAGAACCTTCGAATTTGGTTTTTCCTTCCCTAAAAGGTATTAAAGTCACTGCATTTCCTGCACTTAAATAAAATTTTTAAAAGAAATAAAAAAAGAAAAGAATCACTCCTTGGGGCCCAGAAAAGTTGCTCTAGATAGATGCTCTACATAAATCAGACACAACTGGGGCTGCCACACTTCATATGGGAAGAGTTACAGAGAGTACAGGTCAGTTCAAACCACGTGGGATTAATTTCTGACACACAGAACACAGTCCCTATCTACTTGATCTTCAGTGTTCCCACCAGGAGCTGTTTGAAGCAGAAAAGCTCATCTTTGTGTTGCAGAGTTAAGCCAGGGATGACGAGGTTTACACATGCAAATTGATAAGTTTTCCCAACACCTTATTTCAGAACAGGACTTTTATGAGCCAGTCCCTGTCATCTGCTAAAGATACTATTCTGAATTTAGAACAGAGAAACCAAAACTGTAGCTTTCATCTTATTTAGCAGTGGCTTCACAGACAGACCTGGATTTAAGCTACACAATCCTTTCATCCACAAGAGATGCAGCACTGTAAGAGTATGTCTGTAGAGCAGGTGTTTAGGGAACTCCATCAAGCCTTGTACACTACATGAACAATGCCTTGCTTGCTGTTAAATCCACATCTTCCTGGTGAACTGCTTCCTTTCACCAAGGACATGCTCACATGCACATGAGCTGTAGGAGTCCGAGCCTTTTAAGGAATTACTGCCTCTCAGCTGAGGTGTGATAACCAATCATGTACAGCTTTCTTTCAAGTCACAGAGGCAAAATAAAGCATGAAGGAAGTCTAGGAGCATCTAGACAGGCAGTTACTGCATCTTAGAGGAGGGGAAGTACTAATTTCCAACTGGAGCTGGCAAACTGGAAACAAAACAACTTTATAATTTTCCACCCATGAATATACGTCGACCATAGCAGTGAAAGATGCCTGTCTGAAAGGCCTGCCTGTGAGAAGTCTTTATATGCCAAAGAGAGATAGCATGAACAATAGGAAGGTATTTTTCCACAAGCTCTCCTGTTAAAAGGTCTCATCTCTGAGGTGAAGGGACCAACTTTACGACGAAAGGCAATATCAGCTGCAAGAAACCATTCAAGGCCCTGGCCTCTCTGCCTGTTTTAGCCCACCCAAGGGCTAAAACATCAAGGTGTTCTGGAAAGGAGACAACTGTCCTTTGAAACCTGAAGTCATCAACGGAGGTCACACAAGCCAGACTGAAATCCATTTTAAAGAGTACAGTTCAACCACCTGTGCAGTCTGCATTAAATGTGTCAGGAGAGTTTTTCACTTGGAGTCAAAAAGTCTCACGGAACTGGTTTAGACCTTCCTGCAAAAAGTCCAGCACCTCTTTCTGGAGAAGGCGCCAGAGTGCAATTACAGTCAGCTGGCCAGTGGTATCGAGTCCTCTTTGGTTTGCTCCCTGAGCTCTTCCTAATGGGGTGTACTTGCTAGTCGTTAATCTGACGGACTCTAGACATGCAGTGCGGCACTTGGCATTCATCCTTACCTTTCAGACCAATTTAAAGTTACTGGTCCACCCCTGGTATATGTCTCAGAGGGTTCATGCCGACACTGAACACAGGAGAGGAGAGAATTTAAAAAGAAAAACACAACAGTGGCATTATTTGTCACCCCACAATCCAGCCTCCCTTCCCGCCTGTCCTGTCCCACCCACCTCACCGGCCTTTGCTGACAAACTGCCTCTGAGGCTCTGGCGCCATTGCAAAAACAGATAACCCGCACTTGCCTGTTGCCAGGAACCGGTGCATTGCCAGGAGGAGCTGCGGTGATATTTTAACCTTCATCTCGCTGTCTGTCTGCTTGAAGGCAGAGAAGTCCTGCTTCCTGTCCCGATGAGCTACTTTCTTTTTCGTCTTGTTATCAGCTGGGGAAGGGAGGGTGGGAAAAGAAAGGAAGGAAGTGATTTCTGTTAGAAGGGGGTCCAGTAGGAACCACATTGCCTGGAGTCAGCCAGGACGGCCACCCAGAGCACAGGCTGCAGGCAGACCCCTCTGCAAAGCCCTGCTCAGCAGCCCAAACCAGAAACAACCAGGGCACTGTGCGCCCGTGGGCCCCTGTGCTGTAGAACCAGTCACCCACAGCCTCTGTCACTTCAGTGGGGGGAAACCTCTGCTTGCAGACATCTGATTTCAGAGCAGCTCTGCATGTTACACTAAAGCGTGTGTGCATTTGGAGGTGGGGAAGAGGAATCCTGCGCAGTGTTACTAAAGATCAAAAGATGTTGCTTTACTAGAATAGCTATGATAGCTGATTTTTCCACATACTTCCCTTAGAAAATTCCCAGCAAATACATAGAGGAAATATTATTTCTTATTCTGTACCACAGCCTCACTGGCTCTTCACAGCTGCAGCAAAATTCTCATGCCTTTGACTGAAGTAACTCCTAATGTCTAGCGCATGCAGTTTCTTTTGTCCTGTCCAAACTTCAGCAGAGACTGGCAAGGTGTGCAGTCTCCTGGAGGTGGGAGAGTTGATTCATCTGTGTCTAAAAGAGGCTCTGTGGTGGGGAATCCCCATTTGCGAAAAACAACATAAAAGAGACACAAACAACTCAGCAATTAGCATCCACCCACTGCGCTAATCTGCCAAAATGTTTAAGAAACAAGGTATGCAGAGAGCTACAGGGGTTGGTGTACATCAGTTCCAGGGAGAAGAGGTCTCTGCTCAGATGGCAGGGTCTTGCTCTTCTCTGCTGACAGAGTGTGCAGGGTGGCAGTGTCTATAAGCAGCAGGATGCTGTCAGACAGCTCTGAGCTCCGCCATATAGTGCGGGAAATCCAAGTGTTGAGGCAATTCCTGTGAGCTCCTCAGAGCTGAGGCACGGCCCAGGTTCTAGGGCCTTAGCAAGGAAAGATCCTGAGAACGCTACAGCTACTTGTCTACCAGACCTTTAGTCAGTTGGCTAAAAATGACTGTACTTTTGAGGGACCACAGACAGTTCTGGTACATTGATTCACTGCAGATAATTTGGACAAGCACAGAAAGAAATGTAGGTGAAGCTGAGACTGAAACTTTGCACGTACTCCCAGGTGCATGATTAAAGTGATGCACTGTAGCAAGGAAGCCACTGAGATCTGGAGGCTTTTTCATGTTCAAATACATTGCTACAGACTACATAAGTTTCAGAGTTGTGGAGTTTGTGGGTTGGAATTGCACAGTACTGGTAATTTACATGTTTCTAGATTTTCCCAAATCACCTAGTCTTTTAGATGTGAATACATTTAGATCCTCAACTTCCCATGGACAAGCCTCTACTAGAGGACAATCATAGACTCAGCAGCAATACTGTACTGATAGTAACTTACCTAGTCGAGGTATCTCGAGTTTATTCTGCAAGCAGTGCAAAACAGAAAATTTGAGGTACTTGGTCCCAAGCACATAGAACAGAATGATGATGACCCATGACCTTTTTCTTCTTTGAAACCAGAAGCCTCTTACCCTAGTAGTACTTTACCCAGGACTTGGACTACATCAGGGACTGCACTTTCTCTTCCAAAAGCAGGAACAGAAACCACTCAAGGGAGTGGCTACTAAGTAAAAACAATCCCTGCCTTAGGAATACATTCTGAGACAGACCTTATCTGTACTTGAAGTTAAAGGAAAGATGGATACCAAAGCAATAGAAAGTAAATAGGAGAAGAGTCTCCTAGAAGCTTTCACTGGGTCCTACTTCTTGTAAGAGGTAAGAATAAAAACTGTGTGTTTTCTGAAAAGCTCGGAGAATGTTACTTTTAAAGTGCTTTGTCTGAGATGCTTTCTCACAAAGAGCTTCATCATTGCTCTCTTCAGGGAGGCAAAAATCACCACAAGGACAAGTTTTGGCCCAGGAAAACAAAGTACGGTTCCCAGAGGACTAGACTTGCCCACAGTCAGTATCAGGATGCCCAATCCAGGCAGTCAGAGGTGGAGGCACATCCCATGTCCTCCTCTCCCTCAGCCTCCCAGTGATGTTCACAATCAGGTTTGACAGCCTATGCCCCACACACTGCACAGGGATTTTTAAGTCTGAGAGTTTGTTTCATTTTAAAAGAATATTTTAGGAATTAACTAAGTTAGTCCTCTCCTAGCCGGGAAAGCCAAGTTGCCCTGTATATCACTCATGTTTTGGCAAAGGAAAAAAAGTCAGTGGGACAAAACCTGAAGCACTTAAACATCTTACCATTGTTTCCCATAAGGATGCAGCCCCTTCAGCCTATGGCTGCGAGACAGGTTAGCAAGTCCACAGTCCTAATGGTAAAACCATTACTTTCTAACTGGTGTCAATCACCTAGGTGCATTGAAAGATTAGATTCCAGCTATGCAAAGCTCTGTTCTCCTGACACTGGATACTGATTTACACCAAGCCCGTATCTGTAGGTCTTGACAGGCAAATTGGTGTTGCACAACCTTTTCTACGTTGTTACACTTCCCCTGAATGACAGTGGAAATACTTAATAGGGCAAACAGTTTTTATTCCTGTAGCTCCATGGTTTAAATGGGAGAAGTGATACAGAGTTTACTAGAACATATCAAAAGAAGTGTGACTAGCAGGTTGAGGGAGGTGATTCTCTCTCTATTCTGGTCTTTTAACATCCCACCCTGTGCTCTGTGTTGAGCTCTGGGGCCCCCAGCAAAAGAAAGGCATGGACCTGTTGAACCAGGACCTGGGGAGGCCACTAAGATGATCACAGGGCTGGAGCACCTCTCCTATGAAGACAGGCTGACAGGGTTGGGCTGTTCAGTCTGCAAAAGAGAAGGTTTGGAGGAGACCTTACAGCACCCTCCAGTGCCTAAAGGGAGCTTTGAAGAAAGCTGGAGGGACTTTTCACAATGGTATGTAGTGACAGGACAAGGGGGAATGGCCTAAAGGCGAAGGCAGGTAGTTTAGATTAAATATTTGGAAGAAATTCTTCACTGTAAGGTTGGCGAGGCACTGGGACAGGTTACCCATAGAGGCTGGGGACTCTCCATCCATGGAAGTGTTTAAGACCAGGCTGGATCGGGGCCTGAGCAACCTGCTCTAGGGGAAGGTGTCTCTACACATGGCACGGGTTTGGAACAAAATTATCTTTAGGGTCCCTTTCAACTCCAACCATTCTATGCTTCTATATGTTTAACATACCTGTTTTGACAGCTGTTTGGAAATAGAAATGTTTGGGTAAGATGGGGGTCTTCCCTTTGGGGAAGTGACTTGCCAGGGCTAAAAAAACTTAATGAGGTGAAAGCTGTAGAGACCTTCACTGCTGCAGATGGGCCCCCACAGCCTGGCACCGAATGTCCCTGCAGCAAGGGCTGGCTGGGGGTTCTGGTTGCCGAGACACAGCTGAACAACACAGTGGCGAGAAGGCAAAAATGCAGTAAGATGATGCTTACAACCAGACTATTCATCCACAACATGCAGAACACATGTACAAGGGTGTATAAAGATATTTCAACTGTAAAAAAATCTCAGATTTTACCTGGGGCAAGCCACCTGTGAATCCATACGCATGAAAAACAGCAGGATTCCCGCTACACTAACGTGATGAGTAAACTCATCTTCAAGCAGAAAGACCTAAATGGGGCAGGCCACCAGTCAAACCTGGATCAGAAGAGTGAACAAGAAGTCTAGGCAGCCTGAGGCTGACACAGAACATACAGCTTTCTCTACTGGGCCTCTGAGAAGGTTGAGAAATGCTCTGCCACCATGACTAGAGCCATGAGAGTGCAGGACAGATTCCTATAGTGTGCCAGCCATGAAAGAAATGCTTTAACTTTCCAGCACTAAGAGCCAAACATATCTCTTCATCATGACACTGAGCTAAGATGTAGTCAGTTACCTACTTCTGTCATGACAGAAAACTCTTCTCTCCGCCCTTCAGCATCGCCTATACAAAATTTCATGTTCAGAAGTACTCAGTCTACCCAGATGTTGATGGGTCAGACATATTTAATATTTTTTCTTGCTCCCATCTTGCTCTCAGCGTCCGTCCAAGCATGAGACATGGCAGAATAGAGCCACCTGAAGAAATACATTTATTTGGCATGCAACCTCCAGAAATTCAGCTGCAGAGCTTCGGAAGTAAGAGCAGTTTTCAGCAAAAACTGTAGATGTGCTATTGCTTCTACCAGAATGCAGTTCAAATAGGTTTACATGGAAACAACGAAAGGCACAGATCCAACACCAAGGTCAGCCATTTCATCAAATTTCAAGTTTCCATCAAAGCAAAACAAAACATTTTTAAAACCTCAGAACAAAATGTAACAATGCTGCCAAAATTTTTCGTAAGGTCTAATTTTAAGTAAACACCTAGTACAAAGTAAATGAGTCCAAGGGCTTCAAGTTGGCTTGATCTGAGCTGAGCACGGCAGCTTGGCCTAATGATGAACAGCATCAGAGATGGAGTTCTGAGCACTGACACTCTGATTTCAACGCCAAAACTGAGCTGCCTTAAAATATCATGGACAATAAAGTACCTTCAGTAAACCCAAAGCATGTTCCCACCATTACAGCAGTTGGAGGTGGTTACAGCACATCAATCAGCCCAAATCCAAAATCTGTCACATTTCCTATGATCCTCACAGCTTCTAGAGATTTCTGCTCTCTCCCTTACTGCTATGGTTTCCTTCAATCTAAACAGGGGAATCAACTCCAGTACCTAATTAGAAGTTCACCTTTATGGTACACAGCAGGAGTCATCCCTCAAAATTTCATGCATTCTCCAAGAAGCCTAGGTAGTTTCCTTTTTGTTATGAACCAGAAATTTTCAACAGTTAAACCTTCCCAGGAAGGAGAGTTTCAAGTGAACTCAATGTTCACCAGCTCTATTTTGTTAATTTAGGAAGCCTTCAGATAGTAAAATTAAATTCCCATTTCCTTGCCCTCTAACATGCTATTAATGGACAAAGCTTTTTTTGTCCTGAGGAACAACAGGGCATGATCTATGTGTTTTCACTTAACAAACAAGCAGGGAAAAAAACCGCATTGAAAACCATATGCAGTGTCTTCACTCACAGAAGCATGGAAATATCTCAAAGGTAGACAAAGACACAATCTTTTTGGAGTATAAAATTCAACCTAAAAAGCATTATGCTGTAACTGATTAGCCCAACAATTCATTTGTGAAGGTATGAAAAGACATCAATACTAACCGGACCTCTGTGATTTGTATACTAATTAGACTGTTCAGCATATCGTAAAACACAACTGTGATTTACATGAACCTTTGGGCACATAAATACTGGTAACATACTGACCAGGTACGGAAAGCAGTTCAGGCAAAAACAAGCAGAAGCATGCCTATCCCCCAGTGTAAAGTGCTCATGGGCCATTTGGCTTGGAGGGAAGATAGAAGATGCTTGCATTGGCCTGAAAAAGATGCTGTAGAAACATTCCGATCCCTTTCGCGAGGAAAGAAAAAGAAAGCAAAGGACAGCTGAATAGTGTTAAAGATACTTAAAACTATTATTTCTACTACAATAGAATTTACAGAGATCCTTGTGCTTCACGCAAACACGTAGTAAAAAACAGCCTCTGCCAGCAAGTAATCAAAACACAGATAAGACAGATGAAAAATTACAGAAAGGAAGTCCTGTATGCACAGCCCAGATGATGCAGATGGGAAGAGAAGCAAAGATACTTTAGGTAACTGGCCAAAGACCAGATAAACTCTAATCTGGGAAAGAAAAGGGTCCAGATGTCTCAAGTCCCAGGTAATGGTTGATCCACAGCATCATCTCCCTCAACATACGTTAACACAAACTGAGCTGTACTGATTCATAAAAGGATAAGGCATTTAGGACATGTTGGTTTTCAGCTCTGAGGAAGACTTTCCATTCTCGGGATCTCTAATGAGTGACAGAGAGAGATTCAAAAGAGATTCCTTTCCTCTTCTTCAAGGCATAGTATTTGCCTGCCTTCTTACTAAAGTATGATAGTACATGGATTACAGACCCTTGAGACAGACAGGGGAAAGTGACCACTGTAATGGAAAGGTTTAACAAGGCCACAGTGGTGGAGAACAGCGAGCAGGAGAGAGAAGAGTGTTGCAGATGTAAACCTCCCTGATGAAAAGGTCAAATAAAGAAACCTGTCCTGTTTCTGAATTAATACAGCATAAAGCAGTGAGGTATTCATGCTGCAAAACCAAAAATTATTTTGACCACTTGAGGGATCTGCAGGTCATTTTGTTAAGGAAACTTCCCTAACAATTTGACTATTGAGATTTTAAACCAGCAATATAACATCTCTCAAAACACAGCAATAAACGCAACTGCTGCTGGATGGAGTCTTCCTTCTCATCTATAAAAAAATTGCAAATATTTCTACTCACTGTATAGATCTGTTTCATCCAGAATTTCAGACTTGATGATCTCTTCAATCACATCTTCTAAAGTGACAATTCCCAGGACTTCATAAAAAGGATCCCCTTCTCCTTCATTATTTACTCTTTGTACTATAGCCAGGTGAGACTTGCCTGCAAGGAGACAGATCAGCAATTTAGACATTTTAGAAATTCCCGAATGATCAGAAGTTATAGCAGAACTACAGACACACAGGTATAAATAAAAGACAAAAAGGTTGGTGTCAGGCTTTACGGGAAAAAGTTCAAAGTTTAACAGATGCTTAAAATCATAATCTGATTTCTGTCTGAGATACACATTCCTGGGCCACATAAATCCACCTAATGCACTAAAAGAGAACAACTAAAGAGATCAGCGTTCCTGTTCTAATGTCTTTCCCAGCGAAACTGTCACCCTGGCACTGAATTCATTATATTATCTTGTTGACAGTTGTTCTGCTTCTTCTGTTCTCCTCCAGCTTGGGAACAACAGCAACAATGGCCAAACCACAGAAGCATGGGGACAGGGTAGAGATGAGGAGAAGAGGTCAGTCCAATCCATCTGTTTCTCTTTTTCTCCTCCTTTCCTTCCTCAAAAATAATTTATTTCTATATTCTCTATGGGGGAGGTGGGGGTGGGCCAAGGGGGAGAAGGCAAGGGAACACACCTTATTTTAGAATTATTAATTAAAATATCCAAAGTGATAGTGTCTGATCAACAAAGACAAAAGCTGAGACATACTATTGGCTCTGAAGATCCCTGAGCTGTGCATCATTCACAGTGAATTCTTAAAGTCCTCTATGCCGCAGAAATAATGATGATAATGATGATATTATTATGACACTTTAGATTGGCTTTGATACCCTGAGTTGCCAGTTTCCCTGACTGCCACTGAAAGTTGGTCCTTTGCAAAGCTGCATAATTAGTAACATGCATTCAAAGCGTTCACCGAATGCAAGTGGCATTTTGAAGTACAAATACAGCAGATATCAATGTGCTTTCTGAACTATCGGGAGCCAAGCAACGTTGCCTCACTTTCTGCTTTGCTGGTATCAAAAATGATACTTATCCCTAATTGTGGAAGACAACTAAAATAGTCCAACTTTGCTCAGACCCCTTTATAGGCAATAATGTCTGCATGTTTTAAGATTCAGATTATTAGACTAAGAAGCATTCAAACTATTCCAACCCAGACTTACTCATGCTTAAAGAATGAAAATATCCCAAACAAATTAGACGAGGGAGGAAAACTTATCAACTACTGATATAAACATTGCATCAGGTCAAGTCAATTCACTTTGGTAAGTTTTTCACATCTGCTTTCCCAGGGATCCAACATAAGCAGTTAAAAACAAATTCTTGGTGAATGCTGTCTGTCGAAAGTTAAATTCTTTTGCTATTCCCAGCTTGTGATCATTTAAAAGGAATTTTCCAAAGCAGGGTCTAATATTAGACTCAAAATGAAGTTTCCATTCCACTTAGGCGATATTCTCACCAAAGTAACTACTGCATAATCTGATTGTCTTGGAGCTACTCGTTTAGATGCAGATGGACATACTTTAAATACCAACTCCACAACACTGCTGAGTCTTATCTTGAGGAGACCTTACTCTACAGTGAATTAATAGAAAGATGATTTGTGATTTTTAAAGTATCAACATTAATATTATATTGAAAGTCTTTCACTGTGCCAGATTTTACAGGTTTTATATCTTTGCATTCCTTGCAAAGCTTCCAGCTCTCTTTACCACTCAATGAACTGCATTAAAGAAAGAAGTGACTTTATAAAAACATTAAAGATTTAAGTACAGTTATTATCACCATTCCCCTGTAATATATTACTCCAATTATATCCTTTCAACATAACAATGTCCAATAAGAACTGCAGCATAAAAAAAACATTACACAGACAAAACAAATTTGCAATTTATTTCTCTGTGCCTGCTCGGGTATCAGCATATTTGCTTTCAAGCCAAAAGGCATGACTCCTTCAGGAATCACTTCTATCACCGACCAGAGTGGCTCATTAGTACATGCTTATTCAGATGCTAATTCCTCAGGATCACCGTTCTCATGCATTAGTAAGTGGTAAGATCTGTACAAGTGGGATAAATTAAAAAAAACACAAACAAACCCAAAACCAAAAACCAACTAAACAAAAAAACCCAACCCAAAACAGACAAATAAAAACCCCAAAAGACAATACTATAAACTGGGTGTCTCAGCTTGGGTATGAATCATCAAATTTGAGCCTTTCTCTCCACTTCGGTAGTACCTAAGATAATGCTGCATTAGGTGATGAAATTTTAAATTTTGAAAAGAACGGTGGAGACCTGGACACATCTATGAGTAATGGAAGAGATTTATGAAAATGGGATTGGGGAAGGACCTGAAGGCTGCAATACAATGGGAACTTGTGCCTAAGTTTCATCCGCAAACCAGGTACATACCCTTTCCATCAGAACGGTCCCCACAAAGAATTCAGGATCACTAAAATATGTTATTCTTTCTCCATTTCAGCAACTGCAGCTGATCTGAGTAACAGTGTCTCAGGTGAGACCAGTGACCAAAACCTGTACCAGCTACTGGCTCTCTTAGGCAAAGCGAGCATATCCAAACACAGGCTGACACTGACCTTTCTTCCCTCTTGACTGTCAAGTTTTCCTGTTCTGGACTTTCATGAACCCATCACTTCGTGGGGGCCAGAGGAACTTACACCAATATAACCAGGCTGCCTCTAAAAGCCTGCCTCCTGCTCCCAAGTCTTCTCCTTCCTTTCCATTGGCTCCAATGTTCATGTAGTTACTTGATGAGACAGACCAGATCCAAAAATTACATTTCTTGGGTCTTTGCAAGATAATTTTAATCCAGATGCAATAATTTGGCAGAATTCATCAGACAGTGGAGCAAGCACCAGAGCTGGTGATGGAGATGTTATGAAGGTGCATTCCCAGACTGGCTGCCCTCTCAGACACAGAGGACTGCAAAATACCCTCCACATGTGCAAGTAGTCAAGGCAGAAAAGCCTAAAGAAAAAGCTAGAGGAGCACAGATTTCTTTATATATATCATAAAAGAGCACAACACAGCATGTGCTCATCTTAAAAAGTGGCCTGTAAGTAAAATAATGGCTCCTCTGAGTGTTTGAAATCGAAATTGGCTACAGCTGTATTCAATGACTTTATCAGGCCACTGGTAATTGTTACAACATTTTATTCAGCTGAGAAAGAGAGGTTTCAGCTTGTATTTCCCCCTGCTAAGGACATAGAATACATATTCAATAAGGAGCTAAATAAGGTAAATGTCCAGGTAAGGACAGCTGGACTGTCCACAGTACTCCCAGGGCTTTAAGAGCAGAACACGAATTAAATGCATAGAACAGGTGGGCAAGGAATTTATATAAATAAGTTCTCTATTTCACCAATTTTCTGACCACAATCTCTAGCCACACTATATAGATGACATTAATGATTCTTTAATCACTTGTTTTAAGTGTTAATAAAATGAGATTTAGCAAGTGGGCAGCTCTGCAGCACTGCCACATCTGTTGATTGAAGCACAAATGACCTGAATGATATGTGACCCACACTCCTCTGTGGCCACAGGCAGGCAGTGTTTTCTTTCTTCCTCTGCTTCCCCCACATACAGTGGTGGTCAGTGTATGATGCTCATGTACTGCTTGAGCCTCAAGTTGTGACGAGCATCCATCTCTGTTACATTCATGGGTAACTAAAGCACCATGTAGTTTTGTTAAATGCAAACCCAATCTCATCCCATTGATTAAAATGCTGCCACTCAGCTTAGATTTTGCTCTGTACCATAACTTCTGATTTACTTATCAAGCTAATTAAGAAACACTAGGATGTTTAGTGAAATCCACATGAATAAGTGAATCTAGAACAAGTTCCTGGGAGCCCATGTGGTTTACTGACCACACAGACTAGAACTGCCTGAAGGAAATGCCTTAAATACCCATTCCCTTACAGTACCTTGACCATTTTTTGAAAAATATATGGGGGAAAAAAATTCACCCCCGGATCCTGAGGCATTTATACATCTAGAGCAAGGACCTCAAGAATATTACCATGCAGTTCAAACCAGAGATAAAAACATCTGACAAAGTTCAACATCTGCTCTGCTCAGAGGGTCTTGACTCCCCACTCTCACATGTCACTTCCCCACAGACACACAGGCAGAAGAAATGGGCTGACAGGAACACAATGAAGTTCAAGAAATACAAGTGCAACTCATGAATGTGGTACAAAATAACACCCTTGTGTTGGTACTCGGGACTGACTGGCTGGGCAAACACACTGCAGGATTCAGCAGCGTGTCCCTGCAGCAATGAGAGCTCACTGCATGCTGACATCAGTATTCGTGCAGCAAGCAGGTCAAGGGAAGGATTATTATTATAATTGCTGATTATTCCCCTCTATTTGGCAGAGAGACCACATCTGGAGCACTGGCATTCTGTTTGGGGTCCTCCAGTGCAAGAAAGACACTGAGAAGCTGAAACAGTTTCAGTGGATGGATGCTAAGATGGTCTGAAGCTGGAGCCCATGATGCCCAAGGAAAAGCAGAGGGCACTGCATTGGTTGAAAAGGTTAAAAGAAAGGTCTTACAAGTGTTTCTGTACCTCAAAGTAGGCCACAGAAAAGACAAAACAGGAGTCCTTCTTGGAGGTAGATATTGATGGGACCAGTGATAATAAACATAAGTTTCACAAATGAAGACTCTACCTAAATAATGAGAACTTGTTCCTCATGAGGGTGGTCAAACACTGGAACAGGGACCCAGAGGGGCTGTGAAATCTCCAAGTTTGGAGGTACTGAAAACTCAGTGACCTGAGCCAACTTCAAAGGCAGCCTGCTCCAAAGAGAGGGTTGGACCAGATGACCTCTAGAAGTCCCTTCCTAAATTATCCTGTGATTTAAGAGACTTTTGAAGGGATGCTTGACTGAAATCCTGGCCCAAACTTCATTTCTGATTTTTCATTTCTGAATTTCTGCTTAGGAATCTAAACAAACTGCAGAACTTTCAGTATGTGAGAACATATAAAGACAGCAAATAAGTTTTACTGATTTGGGATGCCATAATCTGGCCTTGTATGTGACTAAAAATAATAGCAAAACAACACTATTAGCCAGACTATTCTGCAGAAAATTACAACAGTGCTGGCATAGCTTTAAAGTAAACCCAGAATCTCAGGAAGTGATCCAAGAGCAGAGGTGTAATTGGGGGGTGCTGAGCCATGAGCCACAACCTGTATGTGATATGTATAAGCTTATATCATGAGTAAGCAACTAGAAATACCTTCTGCTGAAGGAGGTTTATGAATGTTGTAACTGGGAAGATTTCTACATGTTATTTCCCCCATGCAAGAAGCAGATCTCACTAAAGGCCCCTGGTTTTCTTTTACTAAAAAAAAACCCCAAAACCTATCAGTGCTAAGTCAAAGCGATGGAAGACACTTATAAACCAGAAGATTGCTGTTAGGTCAGTCTGTGGTAAAACAAGAATCAGGTTAGTCTGTTTTTGTTATAACCTGTAATCTGAGTGTGTTTGCTGTTGGTGAGCACCCTGGTATGTCAAGCTATAGCCTGTTTAATATGCCTTCAATGACATGGAGAAAAATCCCAGGAGGCGTTTAGCTGCCCTTGAATTTGCTAACTAATGATCTGTGCTTCTGAAAAATCCCACTGTTTATTCTTACTGACTGTTTGGGTTTTGACTGATTTCTACAAAGGTAAACACTTGGGTCTGTCAATGAGATTCACAGGTTCAACAATACATTATGCAAAACAATCAATTTTAAAATGTGTTGTATAACTTAACCATTAAAAATAACTCCCGCTGGAACAGCCCCAGCTTGCAAGCAATTATACCAAAGTAAAAAGTCTTTTCCTCAGTTTCTTTTCTGCAGCACAGTTCAAGGACATTAAATCTCTCTTCTATTAGCAGAAATTTGCATTCATGCTGTTTGTTTTTTCACTTTGATTATTTTCAATGGGGAAATGAGACTGCTGCTTTCTCCACACACACATAAAATGGTGCATTCTGCCTTTGGGTTCACAACACTGCTCACAGAATCAAGAGAAACCCAAAACTACTGCAAAACCTAATCTCGATTTAGACTAGGCTTTTTAGATCGTGCTTTTTTCAGGAGCAAAATACATGATTTTTAATATATATTTGGGAAGGGAACCCAATAGCTAACATTCATTTAATACAGCCACATGAAACTCACCCAGACCCTAAAGGAAAAAGACTGAAAGTATCAGCACAACCAGGGGGAATACAGTGATTCTCCTTTAAACTGGAGAGCTCACAGTCTTGTACAAACATTAACTAGAAACCACAGCAGTCTTTACAGGAAAATAAAAAAGTAGCACTTTAAATAGACTCTTTGTGTTAAAGTCCATTTAGTGGGAGGACACCAAAAAAAGCAAAAATCAGGGAGAGTTTCAGAATGACTTCCTGACAGTGAATTGTATTTGTAAGGAATACTTTCCCAGGGGAAACAAGAGAAGCTCAGTTACTTGTAACTTTGAAAACTCGACTGGACAAAGCTCCTAGAAAGGACTCAGTAACTCTCCACTGCCCTGTGGCAGATGAAAGGGAAGCGATGAGCTAACATTTTCCATCTCCAGCAGTCTATCAGCCGGTGTGGGCGCTCCGACCCAACTGCTGCCTACCCTTCAATCCCTCTGGTAGGACCTTGGTGAGACACACGCTGACAAACTTAATTTGCTTCGCTGCTGCTTCTAAACATGAGAGCATAGCCCTAGGAAGCTGACCTGCTGCAGCTTTACATGCAACTGAACTGAACCCGGCAACAAACTCGGATCAGAAGCTGGGAAGTCACCACAGGTACATGAGTAAAAGAAATTAGCTGGGAACCAGAAATAGGTTGAGCGTAAAGAAAAAGGTAATTTCAACTTAGAGCTCTGCTATCAAAGTGGAAATTTTAGGGAAGAATCAAAAGTGAGAATGTTTAGGGAAAACTACTACCAGGTATAGGCAGGCAGCAAGAGCAACAATGAGGAATGGAGAGAAAATTTCAAAAACTTCTTGAATGTTAGTAATGACTCCTTTGCCAGGAAAAGTGTGACAATGCTTCCCAGTCAGGCAGTCCTTATGCAGTAGGGAATTTGGGTTGAATATGGCTGGGGTTGACAATAACCAGGGTCCATGAGGGTGCAAAATGCACATCACTAGCTGGGCTGCTCTCAGTGTTGGTCAGAGCCCTGATTTCAGCCTGGTAAATGAACAGACACAAGCTGCTTCCCAAACCTGGAAGGTACTGTCGTAGAGAAGTATCCACTGGATCCAAAGTAGGAGAGGAAGAGATGGAAAATGTAACATCTAAGAGACAGAAAACTAACCTGAAAGCAAAGTGGGTTTAGACAGCCCTTCGAGGCTCTAACCTGAGTACATGTTTGTGATATCAGGGCTCTGGTGGCTTGAGGTGAGAAACAGGTTGGAAACATATAAAAAAAAGAAAAAAAACAAACAAGTAAGCGCTTATGGAGCACAGCAAACTAAAGTCATGAGAAGAGGTGGCAACAACAAGAAGAGAAAACACTGGATCTGGAGAGAGATCTAATGGCAAGTAAGCAGAATATTGAAGTCATTCTTGGTCATAGTTCAAGTCTTCCACACCGGACTCAAAAGATACTGAATGTGAGTTATGTGATTTTCCCTGTGTCGCCACTTCCCAAGGCAAGTAATGACCTTTTGGAAAGAAGTGTAAGAAATGCATCTCCTTACTGCCTCACACCTACACAGCGTGGTCAGCAAGGATTGTTTCATAGTGTTCAAGGACCCTAAAAAGGAGCCATTCTAATTTTATTACTTCCCTGTTTGTTCAAGATTGTCCCACTGATTTCAGCATTCCTTCAGGGATGAGGAGCAGGCACTGGCCAGCAGAAGTGCCACCAGCAGAGGGAGTGCAAAACCTTGGGTTTGCTAAACTCAACGCTCCAGGTCCTCCCCAGATCTGAGCCCAGCAGCGAGCACATGGAGAGGAGAGGTCCTGCTGAACCTTCTGAGAAATATGTACTTCAGTCTGAGATCCACAGCAATGGCCCCTGTCTGCCATGGCCTGTTCAGTGTCTCCTTCTGCATTGCTGCTATGACTTGTGCCCATCCCACCTCTCCCCACCTCCCCTGCCCTAGTGGGACAATGTGTGAAGGGTGCAGGAGAGAAACCATAACCTCATTACTCTCCTCCAGCCCAACAGGTTGCTTCCACTAAATGAAAACAAGAACATGAAGAGATGTTTATGAGCAACAAAAATAGAAGCCAATCCAAAACAACAATGAACTCGGATGACTTTGATGTTCAGGTAACCAAAACACAACACCAACAGGAACAACAGCCTTGTTCTGTACCATTACAGCCAAAAATCCTACTGATCTAATCCTCCCTCTAATCCTGCCTCCTTCAATTCCTAGAACAGACTGAGTTTAATTCCAGGAGCTTCTAGATTTTGGCATCTACACCATGAGATTTTAAATCCGACAAAGGTAAAGTACTAGAAGGCACAACAGAAACATGTTTGGACACTGGGAGGAGGTTAGCTGAGGCCAGCGTGCTTACATAAGGACCTAAACCGCGCTGCGAGCAAAGAGCACAAGCTGAAAGGGAAGAGCAGCATCTTGGAACTGTGGGTCATGAAAGGAACTGGGGGCTGGATAGACTCTTCTTTTTTTATTGCCATCATGAGCTCCTATAGTTTACTTTTAGCTCACTATTTAGGACATAAATTTAAAAGGGTTCTTGCGTTACCAACATCTTAGATCATTAATATTCTATTTTAATGACTTGTTTTACTTCAGGCCATTTATATCACATGCAGTCTGCAGTCCTAGCAGCTCCAAACCCAGCCTGGTCGATGGTGCCATCAGATTTTTAAAGCTCACTGCAAGGCTTTCCAATTTATACTGTGGCAGGAGCCAGGGGAAGCTTAACAAAAAGGTACCTGGTTAACACACTGAATTGGTGACCAACACCTTCATCCAGAAGGATTTGTACAGCTCCAGAACCACTAATGTGTGTGCGCTTTCACAGTGACCGTGAGACAAACACAATCAGTGTCAGTGACCTTGACTTTGCACGTGCACAGGACCGGGGCCACGTGAGCACTCGTGCTCTGACACTGCACATTTGCTTCTCCGGAATGTAACATGGGAGCAGGGATTCACACGCTGCCATCACAGAGCAACTTCCAACCAGTTCAGCAGAGCACAAAGGATACTGCAGCAATGTGAAGGCACAAGAAACACAAACACCTTCTCCCACTGCCTTTTAGTTTGGGTTAGGTCCCGTGAGGTGTAGAGATGAAGGAACAGCTGCTGCAGAACTGTGCTTCCCACTGTCAGCAAATCCGATGGGAAGTGGGGAATAACCTCAGGCTGGGAAGTGACTCTATGGCACATTTAAATGTAGCAAAGTGCCAAGAGAGACACAAAGCTATGGATTAGGGAAGCTCACAGGGGTGATCATTTTCAACTTTCTTAAGCCACATTTTCACTTTGCTTTGGTGCAATTTTAGCTAAGGACAGATCACAGCCAAACGCTGAAACTGTTCCTCCTCATCAAGAAAACATGTGCAGATCAACAGTTATGGATCTGGTGGGCACAGGGCAGGGGAAGCCATTTACCCAACCATCCAAAGATGTGCTGGAACTGTCTGACAGAAGAAAAAGCACATAAGAGCACCTGTGATTTCAGAACTGGGCATTGCAGATACCTAAATGCCTGTGAACTGCAGGGTTTTTGCAAAATATTAATACAATAATATATAGATGGGAAAAAAAATCCATGATTGTGCATTTTGCTAAGGGTTTATCTTACCTTGATAATGTACTATTTTCAAGGCCTATCAGGCAAAAAACTATCCAAGGAACTGGTTCAAATGCTGACTCAGCATCTCCAGGAAAAAGATTACAGAAAATGGCTTGTTTGAAAGAATGATGATGCTGGTGGTATAAACGAATGCACTCTTAATATTATCGAAGAACAAATGTAGGATGACTGGCTTTGTTCCCAGGAGTTATCAATTACTCGTATCTGTAAGATTTTTGAGTGAACTAGTAATACATCATCATCTTTCCATCCAGACAAGGCAAGATTAATTTTCTCAAAAATGGTATTACTGGGTCATATTTTAGAAATGGAAACTTCAAAGACCAACTTCTGTGGCAATTATACTATTAATATTTTTAATTACTGACTTTATACAGAAACTTTTTAAAGTTTCCATTTGTGAACAATCACCTAATTAGTAGGTTTTTGGGCCACCCTGTACAGCCCTCTCGCAGGCTGGTTTGTCCAGAGCTCTTGAAGGAAGAAATAAACCTCTCAGATAAGACAGCAAAGCATCACTCCTTCAGCAACAGTCACTGGAGAGAATTGGAGGTAATGTTAAGAGGGAGCCTTGTCCCCTCAATAACAAGACATTGGAGATAAACAAAGAGAAGAAAAAGAATCAGAGATTGAATTTGTGAACTTGCCACCACTTGTTTTGCTGTAATGAGGAGTTCCTTTACCCCAGAAGACCAAGTCAGGATTGCTCAACAACTTTCTAATCTTTTCCAAGGGTGTGGATGACAGGGGATGACAAATGACTCCCACCTACATTACAATAGTATTCAAAGTCACCTTGTCAAATATTTACATGAAGGGAAGAGCTGTAATATTTTACTGACACAACAGGAAATCTGTGAGGATGGTATTTCTTTCATGATCTGCCTGTTCATCTCAGGGAAGGGGTAATGGAGCCAGACCTGTTCTCTTTGGTATTCTGTAGAAATCACTATTTTAGCCCCATCCAAAATGAATGTTAATTTATTTGCTCCGAAATAACATAAGTTCTTGCGTTAACATCACTGACTTCTTAAGCTTTGTTTATTTTGACAATTTTACTCCAAAACAAGCTTTATGCCATAGTTTCTCATAGGGAATGGGGCTATTGATCTAAGCAGAAGACTTTTCCATTCAGTCATCTCTGGCAGGAGACAGACCTCTCTTGTCTCTGAGACAAACAAACTCCCTGTTTGTAGATGTGTGTGTCAGAGCATCTCCACAAATTTATCTAAGGCTAGGCTCTCAAACTTTTATACTAACACCATATAATAGCATTGCATCAAGGTACCTCAGGAGAGCAAGAGCTCACAGGGACCCATTTGAATCATCTGATACACCCAGCCACAATCCATGTGACCTGATGTACCCAACTCCTCCTGCAACAATGTGATGAGAGTTATGGTGAAGCACAACTCCACTAACTATGGAAAGAACCGCAATTACCACAGTTGAAACCACTGGCACAAGTCAAACCACCTTCCCATGTGAAGGCAGAGGGTGAATTAAAACTCAAGCAACCCATACTGCTTTGCCAACAAACCTGTGTCCAAGCTAAGTGCACTCAGACAGTATCCCTCCATCCCCAAAGCAGGCTGACCATGGAAATGGCCTCAGAGCAATGGTGTCCTATTGTCGTGACTTCTGCATCTGTTTGGTTTTAGCTAGGGTTAGGCTGAATTCTTCTACATCCCAATAAACACTAAAGTGAAACAGCCCTAACTTCTGCTAGCAAGGACATAGGAAACTTGGTCACGCAACATACAGTACACACAGTTCACTGTTATCTTCTGTGACTGCCTGAAAATCCAAACATTCTGGGTGTGCCACAGCAGCACAAACCTCAACCAGAAAACCAGTCTACTAGGCTCTGAGGACTTGCAATTAAATCTATAGTATAAACAACAGTATTTATCCAGCACATCAGCAATACCACAATGGATGTCTGTTGCTGTATGTGGCTGACAGGAGAATATCCAAGCACTGGGGCACGAGAGCCATTGGAAAACTAAGGATTCATAAGCCAGACCCTTTCTTGGGGTCTGCAATGCTGTTGAAGTTCTTGCATCTTCTGCTTGTTCAAGAAGGGTCCCCCCACAAATGCAGCTACTGGTGAGGTGACACTGCCTTCACAGACCAGGAAAGGGGCTGAGCTCCCATCCCTACCTCAAAGGGAACAATGGGAAAAATGTCCTCTGTCATCCACACACCACATTTTCAGATAAAACTTACAGAAACATGGTACAGTTGACTTTTCTAACTCAATGACTTAAAGCTACGGAAGACTAGGACAAACAAGGAAAAAATAAACAACAAATGGATCAAAAATAAACTACAAAAACCCATAACCAAAAAAAAATAAAAATAACGAGACAAAAAACCCCAAACAAAACCAACCAAACAAAAATCCCAAGCACAAATGCCCCCAGGCAATCCTTCCTCACAGCAGTAACAGTGCAGACCCCGCGCCAGCCTCCCAAATGCCAGAAGACAATAAACTTCAAAATAATACTATAATTTCCACTTGCAGGAAGAGGTTGTCAGTCCTTCATGACAGTAAAGTAAAAAAACCCCTAAAATTTGCTAGAAAGCCATGAATAAAAATCATTATATAATCCCCTACTTTACACCACACACAATTTATTTCATGGAAACACCACATATTTCCAAGTACAGCTTAAATACGCACTTAGACTAAATAAGATGGACTATGTACAATCTACTGCTCTGCACCTTAATGCCCCCCAGGTTAATATATGTGAAGGTCCCTGTCCTTCCAGAAGCCGGGAGCACGGCCACGCACGTGGCATCACTGTCCTTACAAGGGTTAGACAAACAGAGCAGCAAACCCTGGCAAAAGGAAATGCATTTTGAGTTCACAGTGGGGCTATCGCTTGGCTATTTCTGTAGCGCCTGAAACTAAAAAAAGATCCAGTTCACACAAGTAGCTATTTTACCTTACTGTCCCACAAGATCTAAATGCATTTTTTCCGATTACACTTTCCCACCATAAAATACACAACAAAATGTGACACGCAATTTTAAATATTCCTATGAAAGTATTTTGCTTATATATAGAAACATGAGTATATATGGAAACATACAAACCCCTGTGTTTATATATAGATGTCTCCTCACTGTATAACTAATATTAGTTCATGGAACTGAAGTCACACACAACAACAAAAAAAATGAATTAAAGTTCCAGCGAGCTTGCCATAAAGTACACAAGGCAGAAAAAAACCTCTTGGATTTATGATAATCTCTGTATGAAATGCTGAATGGTAAATTCCCTTGTGAACTTCTCTGACACAAGAAATACACAATAAAATAAACAAACGAGGAGACAAGTCCAAGAGGCTGTCACTGAAGAGACCGTTCACTCTTTTCCTTTTTTTTTTCTTCTCCACTCCAGCAAAATCTCTGTCCTGAAACAAAAAGAGGTGCAAAGAGGTCTTCCTAGGGTCCTTTTCTAAAGCCCATCTCCTGAGCAGCAAAAGACCATTTCAACTGCTATTCTTGTGAGAGTTCACACTGCAATGCCCCATCTCTGTATCAGAAATATACTTTGACAGTTATATGAAGGTGACAAAAGTTCTTTGTAAGACTTATTTACATAAGTCTGAGAGGTTTGACTTTTACTGTCTAATTATTCTTCCATGGTTTGGCATCACAAACACCACATTTCTTGCACTTAACCAAAAGATTAATGTATAATTGACTAACCTGTTTCAGTGTTTAAGCTGAGGGAAACAAAGTAAGCAGAAAATGAGAGACATTTTTCTAAAGAGATAAAACTGAAATACTTTTTCCATGGTCCTAGAGGAATTAGTAAAATGGATGAAGAATACCCCAACTCTCAATCCCATCTTATCTATCCACTCACAGCACTTATATTACTATACTTAAAACTGTCACAGGAGCCTGTTTTAACACACAGCCAAACCCCCCTCTTCGAATGCCTTCCTTGACAAGTACAGAATCCTGGTTTGCACGAAAAGGAGAGTTTGCAGCAGTAAAGGTGAGACACTTTTGGACAAGTTTTACAATTACCATCAACTAAAAGAACACTTGGATGACCTGAACAATAAGTAGCTCAAGATTTTTTTTAAATTAAACTAGAGCTACTGAAATGATGGCATAGCCAGCCCTGCACCTCAGGGTTACAACTCTGTAGTGTCCTGGAGTCAACCGGACAAAGCAACCAGCTGAGGGCTCTTTATGGGGAAAAGTTGGAGTAGACACAGTCCTGGAGCTTAGTGGAGAGCCTCAGGCAATAGCTGTTTTTAACAGAAGTGGCAGATGGTTTTCCAAAAATGAAGATATTTCTTTAAATCCTTAAAGGCTGATGACATCTCACCTGCTTATTTCCATGGCAACTGGATTCCTTTCTTACCAAAAGCTGTTTATGCCAAACTGTCTTCTCTCCTGCCCTGTAGCTCCAGTTGCATCAAATAACCATAAAAGAATATGGGACTGAAAAGGAATAAACCCAATTGTGCAACTGAAAGAGTAACATTTCAAAGTTTTCTGACCAAAACAGAGCTCTGTCCCACTTTACCACATTGTCACCTTCCTGATGGTTGAAAATTAGCAACTATATAACATGTTCAACTGCACAGCACAAGGCAAGGTACCACTCTATTCTAGAGCAAGACTACGTCAGTGTGGTGAGCACAGAACAGATCTAGGACCAAGAACTGCAAATCCACCCAACTTCACAGGAACACCAAGTTCTTTCATGACCACAAGTGATCAGGAGCTCAGATCTATTATTCATTGAGATGATGACATGTCTGGCAGAACAACAGCCCTTGGCAGGACAGTAAAATATTTATGCACTGTAACAACTCAAAAGAAAATGACTTGCCAAATTGACTGCAACAATGATCTTCAACCTTTTTCAATTTATGGACTGCTAAAAACGTTGAGTGGGAATGCAGAACCTTGCAATGCTGAGCTCTCTACTGACAAAAGCCTTATTGTTTTTCAGATACCCTTTATTGAGACAACCAAAATAGCCCTTGGGTGCAAGCTAAAAAAAAATTCAAAAGAAATCACCAGACCACATTATTTTCTGGAAAATATTACGCAATCTTCCTTACTATACAATAACCAAGATGTAAAAGCCTGAAATCAAATTGTTACAGGTCCCTGCAAAATAAAGACATTCTTCCTAGGGACCTTAGAAAGAGGTTACATGACAAACACGGAGAGCAACCACCACATTAAGTGGTCAATGACAGAACTCTAAAGCAGAAAAGCTGCAGGTGAGGGAGAGCAGGGAAGAGCATGTAGTGGTGTATCACCAAACAGAGAGCCCCAGGCAGAAAGCTAGAGCAGGCACAACCCTGAGAGGGACACTGAGTGCTGGATCCCACACGGGTGTATTTCTAAGGAAAGCTGAAATTAGGGGTTGGCAACAGTGGTTTTTTTAAAGGCAGCATTTACAGAATTACTAGGAGAAACAAAATATTGGGTAGAGGGAAGAGAAGGAAAGGGAGGAACTCTGGGAACTTCATACGAGATTCATGTTATTTCCACTGTGGCAGCATTTGAATCAGTGCTCAAACCACCATCTTTTCCCCAGCTCATGAGACTACCTAGTAATTTGCTTCCTTCTGTACAGTAATCCACAGCTGGAGCCATGGCAATGCAGGGATGAGTGGCCAGCATACCACAGCCTCACTGGGGGCAAGGGCGCAGTAGGTGGAAGGACGAGGAAGATGAGGGCAGGGATAGCATGACTGTGTCAAGCACTGGTGTGTTTCATCAGATGTACCAGTTCAGTTGATATAAATATTGGCAAATTGGCTTGGTGATCTGGCCACTGTGAAATGGCTGTTTCCTGCAGGAACCACAACAGAGATCGTGATCCAAGGGGAAAGCTTAGCAGATAATGCTAGGAAACACTCTACGGGTAAAAGGAGTACAGTTGAGATTGATGCTGCTCTAGATGTGCAGGGGTGAGACATTTAAAAGGGTACAAGAACAAGTGGGAAGCTCCTGCCCACCCTGCATCTCACCTGCGATGACAAGACCTTGGTTCCCACACTGTCATGTGCCTTAAATTCCTCACTGCATTCGAGGCACCATCACACTGTACCCTCGCACCTCTCATTTTAACACCTTGCTGTGAACCACCCTTCAAGTGAAACTTGATTAGCTGAGGAGGTCTGAGAGAAGAATGCAGTGCTTTTGGAAATAGGTTTAAAAATGGCATGGGGAAACACAGCAAGAAAGTAGTTTGAGAAAGAGATTTCACTGATCTGACAGGAGAGTAAGACATCTTAGAGTAGCCTACTGCTCTCAAAGGAGACAGGGACTACCTTAAAATGTTTAAGGGATTATGAAATGGTGGCTGGAATGAAAATGTGCAAACTGAAGGTATCAAAAATAGCATGAATAAAGTGAAACAATCAGAAGTGCTAACAGTGGTATGCAAGTTACACCACAGAATGCAACAAAATACTAAGAATGAAGGTAAGAGCACACTAGGACAAGCAAGTACAACTGCTTATTTGCTTAAGCAAATAAGATACATCAGCACAAGACAGGGGTTTGTGCACAGAAATCGCCCTGGTCATATGAGTGAGCTGTCCATGGGGTTATGCCATGCTGTTCATGAGAAAGTCTCCTGGACCCTGTGAACAATGAAAACAGCCCTTTTTCCATCAACCTCTCCCAGAGTATTTAAAGATTTGAATTTTCCCATCTCATTTTTGGTTCATCTCTCTCTTCCTATAAATAGAGAAGCAGCACTGCATCCATCTCTTCTTCATCTTTTTTGGTGGTCTAGCATTGCACACATGCTGGAATGTTTTTCTAGTAAATGATAAGCGATGGGAAACAAGTCTAAGACAAAGAACAAGAGACCTTGAGCTCAGACAAGTAGAAGAGCTGGGAGCCTTCTCCTCTTTCCCAAGAGGCAGGTATCTTTTCTCTGGACCAAAGGGTTTTGTTTTGGAAACAAACGTATCTATTTCTGTCACTTCCTTCAGACATTTAGTCTTCATGGGGCTGATAGTAAGACTGACTACAGTGTCTGAGAATGACAATCTGGCCCCCAAAAGGAAGCATTTCTAACCCAATATGAAACCCAAAGGAAACACCCCCCTGCTGCTAGGCACACGTCTCAGTGGACTAACGCTGTGATCTGTGCTCTGCTCCCAGAGTCTTTACTTTAATCCCAAGTCCAATAATCAAGTTAGCACTTTGTGAGGAGAGCTAAAGTCCCTGGGGTTTCTGCCGAACAGTCGGACGGTGGAGAGGCTGAGCTGGACATCAGCAGGTGGTCAGCTGCCATGGGAAAACAACCATGGTGTGGGCAGTCAGACAGCTGAGCAAGGAGCTGCAGGAACGCCTGTAGCTCTACCCTGACCCATAGGAGGTCAAACACACCACTGGACGTTCCCAAGAAAAACAAAAACATGAACAGAAGAGGAAGGGCAAGCCTCAATGAAGGAAGAAAACACCAGGACCAGGCAGTTTGGGTTTGGAAGTTGATGATAAGTCAGAGCCCCCTTGGAGACACTTCAGCACAACACCAAGGCAGCAGAGGTACCTCAGGTTGCAGCACTGCTGTGCCACAGCAGCAATGAACAGGGTGAGCCAGTGGCACCGACACAGCAATGTCTCTGATGGATGGGGAAGGAGCTGGGCAGAGCAGCAGCAGGGGAAAGCTAATGAATTCCAGAAGATTACAGTCTTCCATCCCTGCTTAAAAATAGGAACTGCGGTCAGGGAGTTGAGACAGAAAGAATCAAACCTCAGCACTTGGATACAGATTTTGAAACCACAAGAGGTCAGAGTTAATTGATGGTTGGTCATTCAGAGGTCCTGGGACAACTTAAGAATCAAAAATATGAAGTCTTGTTGAAGCTAGGCTCCTATCTCCTATCCAAAAGATGTAAAGATATCACTGAAAAAAGCAGAGTTGACCAGCACCCTTCCTAGGCTTACCTGCTCAGGACTTAGGGGAAAAAAGCTGCCAACCAGCAGCAGAGTCAGGCAGAACCTGGTTGCATGAGAGGGAAGAGGAAATAGCTTTCAAAGTAGGCACCAGCAGGCAGGTTCTTGTGGAGCTGGCAAGGCCACTGACTCTGGGATAGCCTAATCCACTAACAGGTAAATCCCCTCCACAAAACATTCCTTCCTGTCTGAAAAGACTTATTTGGCAACCAAAGCGCCCTGCTTTAGAGTAAGAGCTGGGGAGGAATGTGACCTGTGGCTCCTGATGGGAGAAGGCCCCAGCACATGGAGTACCAGACTGAAAGCTGCCCAAGCCTCAGCACACTCAGCTCTCCAGTGAACCATCCTGACCCATGGACGAGATTGTTGGTTGGCAGGTGGGACACTGGATACTGAGATTTGGTGCTTGCTGTGCTCTTTAGATACGTGGACTAGGTGACCTTTAAAGGTCCCTCCCAAGCTAAACTATCCTATGATTCCATGATAAGGGACTATCTCTCCAGAGAGTTGGATCTGCAGGAACGAAGGATTCTGTTTGAGGGTTTTGACAATCATCCCAAGCATAAGGGTTTTACCTGATGACAACACAGAAGGGAACTCAATGGCCTAAAATGAAAGGCAAGTGAGACACTTGTACTTTGGACCCTGCTTCAACATGCTCCTAGATGTTGCTTGTACATGGAGTACATGGCTCATTCTAGGATTTTCAGGCAAAGACAGAGAGGGAATTACAGCTGTGTTACTGCTAGCTGGCCAGCCCTGGTATCCTCCCAGCTTATCAATCCTGCTGTTCAGCTTCTGCTCTCTGAAATGCAAATCCTATCTTAACAGTACTAGGTTAGCAAACCAAACAAATCAAACTTCACTGACTGAGATTATTCAGGAAAAGGTAGAAATCCGAATTAGAGTAGACAAAATTTGGCATATATACTAAAAGGAGACAACACAGAAAATGTTAGAAACTTCCACCCAGAAAAGTAATTTTTACGAGACAGTTTACCTCAAATGTTGCAGAAAGATGCTTTTTGGTTTTAAAATTTTCCAACATCTCTCTTTGCAGCTCTGTAGGCACAGAAGGTTTTGAATGCAGGGATATGATATACTGTTCTGTAGCTGCACTGATGCCCTTGAACAGAGCTGTCTCACTCCCTGCCTGGATACAGACTCACAGCACTAAGGAGGCTGCAGTCTAGTACAGCATGTGCCCTGCACGACTGCTCACTCATCACCCCAACTTGTACCAGCACGGGCATCATCTCCACCACAGGAGCACAAAGATCCCTCTTGCAAGATGTGTCAGTCAGTCATGGCGGTTTTGTTTACACAGAGTGATGGAACAGCCCCTTACCAATGCAAATGTGTGGTAAGAGAAGTCACTGGACCCACTGCGGCATCTCAAGTGTGCAGAGATAAGCTTTCTATATCAGTCCTAGTTCGGTATAGGATACAGCTGTTTTCCTAAAAGAATCTTCACTCGCTCAATTTCACATATCACTTGTTAGCAGATGCAAAATGTTTTATCCCCACCTCAAAAAAAGACATTTCTCAAGTGTTGAAAAAAACCCAAAGAAAAACAAAATTTTGAGGTTCTGCACCACCTGGGAGAAAAGAGTGACATTTTGACTCACCACTAAAATAGTTATGGAAAAGTACTGGGGTGGGCAGGGTGGGACAGACTCACCAACATAAAAAAAAGGAATTTGATAGTTAAAACATAAAAATATGAGGAAGATCCAAGGGTAGAAGTACTAATACAAATACTTACAAACAGCCATATTTTAAACTGATGATTTTTCTTTACATATACCAGAATTGAATGCTATATTGGTATTCCTGTTCCTTCAAAGAAGGACATGTGGTAACCTTCCATTTAACTGTTACAAAGAATTTTCTGTATTATATCAGTATCTGGGAGCATCAGACACGTACCAAGTGGTTATAATTTGCTCTGCTGTATGCAGAAAGATGCAAGTCCTTGTTCTCTAACAAGCTGAAGGATCAGCTAGGGCATGGTAAGGACTCTGTAGCTTATGAGTATCTGCAGCTGCCAGAAGGAGTAATTTAGAGCAAGACTTTCTGAGGGAAAACCCAAACTATTGATACAGAACCCCTTGGAAATACAGTTCAAACCATTACCATTATTTTGGCTTGGTTTTTCTACCAAATTTTCAGAGAGAAACAATCTCTGTTAGGGGCTCTAAGAACATTCAAAAGCTGATGAGAAAATCTATCATGGCTCACTTGTCTCTAACAAGATTATACCAACAGCTACTGATTTTTTTTCCTTCATGTTTTGGGGAATTTGAGCTGCAAGTGAATTTCCTCTCCTTATAATCCTTCACTGGAAATGATCAGAACTGCTTATCACAAGCCTATCACATGGGGGGAAAAACAAGGCACAGAGAAGGTGCATATGCCACCTTCTCGGGACAACAGTACTCACTGAAGAGGGGTAAGAGGAGACAAAGGAAGAGAGGGCTCACAGATCCCTTCTTCACTCTTACTGTTGGCAGTAGGCTGAACACTGTAGAGCTGCTCATGGTAACAAATACACCTACAGTGACAGAAACACTGCATTAAGGAACAGAGACAAAAATTAAACAAAGGAAAGAATTATCAAACAGACAAAACCAAGAGCGCTTTCAGCTAGCTCCCCTTCTCCAAAAATAATGCAACCCCCAGCTAAACTGAGATAGTAAACCAAAGCCTCCTGTCTGTGTGGGAGCAACAGCACAGTAGGTCAACCAACACAAATGCTCACACATTCCCCTCAGGAGAATTAGAGACTAACAGATTCTAAGCAAGAGTATGTATGCCGGTAAGTTTGCTTTCCAAATCCAATATCCCTTCCGATCCCCTCATAACTTCTCATCAGCAGTATTCTATTTCTACTATGAAGGGCTCTAGTGCAATTATGCTCAGTTACTGAAAGCCTCTTTACTCTAATCCTCTTCTTAGTCTCAGAAAGCAACAGCATCAACTGATACCTGTGAGCTTAGTCTGCTCCACGGGAAACACTCTACAGAGTTCATGGCAGAAAGGCACACTCAGGACATATCCAACTACGCCAGCTCCCCTGTTTCACCTTACCAGTGCTAAATGCCAGATTTCTAACTGAGCCAAAACAAAATTTCAAGGCCAAAACTTGCAATTTTGACATTTTAAAGAAGCAATCTTTGATCAGAAAAGTAATGGGAAATGTCAACTTACACATACTGCTTTGTCTTTTTTATTTTTTTTAATATTTTAAACTATTTCAAAGTGAAATTATTTGCCATGAGGCTGGTGGAAAGGGGGTGCTGAAGAGGGGGCACTGTGCTGTTTGTTACTTTTGGCATGGATGTTGAAACCAGGCCCTAATATGCATAATTATGGGGTAGACTGAACAGTTCCCTGAGGAGTTTTCACCAACCATGAGGCTAAAGGCAAACTTAAAGAAAAGTATAAACAATTCTGATTCAAGCAATGAAATGAAGGGAGACAAGCAAAAGTTACAAGCATCTCAGAAGGCCTTTTGAGAGTTCTTAGACCTATTGAATGACTGCAGTTTCCCTTTCAATGCAGAGAGTGCTGTCGGTATTCAGGTCTAGCTGTTTAACCCATGCAATGCATGGTGACCTTTTTATTTTCCATTGCTCTTGCAGTTTTCCAGCAGTTTGAGTTCATTTGGGCTAATTACCTCAACACGGAGCTGCAAGTGGAAAATGTTGCCGGTGAGTTGTTCCATTCACAGCCATTTAGTCTTGCACTGCTTGCGTCAAGGTGCACTGCTTTTTTTCCCCGTCTCTGTAGGCATTGAGGCTTCAGACCGCGCAGCCATTCTGCTCCCAGCGGTCACAAAGGCTCCGAGAAGTCAGTGACCTTTCTGCCAGAGGACTCCACCCCGTGCATGGCACCCACACGTGCACCTTCCCTTTGCAGCCGGCCCTGTGCTGACACTCAGGGGAGGGAACAGAAGCCCAGGTGGGCACAGAACTCAGGTGGGCTCAGAAGCCCACAAGCCTTGACTCACCAGGGAATCGACACTCCTTGAATCTCACTGTGGAGGAACAGCAGTCCCTCCAGAGCCAAGAGGTCACTGAGTTTCCATCATAAACTGAAGCTGACACTTTCCTGACCCTGTCTTCCAAAATGCACTAATTCATAAAACATCCCATCAACAGGAAAATTGGTAGGTCTCCATTCTCTGTAATGGAGAAGAAAAATTCCTTTCCCATGCATATCCTGAGTTAACTTGAACAATGGCTTTTAAAACACAGAGTCGGTGAGCTGAAATATCTAATTGTGGGTTTGGACCTAACTTTGAGATCTGTCATTAAAACACAGAATCATCAATGTTTTAAACTAGTATTTCTAAGCTGGTTTTTAACTAAGATGGAAAACAAAACAACTCAGCATGGCTTGCCTATCACCAGTTGCTCAATACCAAGATTTCACTAAGGCACAGTTTTGAGCTAACAGTATTATAGGTACTCTTGCCGGAGCAGTGACTTTTGGGTTATCTCAAGTGTCAAAAGAATAGCTGAAAAATTCCTTTTATTTTCCTAGAAGCTGGCAGTCTTTCTCCTGAAGAAACTGAATCAAAGTGCAAGCAGACTTCTGTCAAGAGAAAGAGCCCTTCATTCCCACCCAAATAACTCCCACCTAATGTTTCGTCCCTTCTACTTAGGGAGTATAAGATTTCCCTCAACTGCTTCTTTCAGAGCACGACTCTGTGCAAGGTTCAACACTGCTACACAAGGTGCAAAGCTCTTCACTTGGAAGCATCTGCTATCAGGGACCTTAGGATTGCTGAAAAGGAAAAGCAGGGGGTGCAGACCTACTGCCTTCAGCTGGTCCTGCAAAGGTCTGAAAAAACAGATCACTACCTCACAGAGTTCAGGGGAACAAATTCTGAAAGGAACTTGTCCAAAGCCACCTCCAATTCTTCAGGAATGTCAGGCACAAGAATTTCTTATTCAATGACAACAAAATGTACTAGTTCAGTGCAGGTCCAGGAACAGAGGGAAAGAATCAAGCAAGGGGGAAGCACTGCCTTCTTCAACACATCAAAATTAGAGAGCCAGGAAACCAGGGTCCAGATAGCGCCTGCCCAGGTACTTAACTCCATCCTTCAGCATGGGAAAGGGCATTTTGGTATTCAGAGCAATTGCATTTAATCAGGCAGCTACACAGCATGAAATGCCTTGTTCTGCTGCAGCCTTCTTTACAGCCACACACAGTACACAAATTAAGATGACAAAATCCTTCAAAGACAGAAACTGCAAACCTAAGAGTCATTTCCCAGCCCTTGTTAAGAGCCCTATCCTCTCCAAGTGATGAGGGCATTCAACACACTGGGACCAGCATAACTCTTTAAATGGCATTAGACTTAAAGCAAGCATATCTCTATATCAGCACTTCATTTGCCCTCATCACGAGTCTGGAGAGCTTGCCTGAAAAGCTGTATAATTCTTGCACAAAACTGCGAGGTAAGTGTAGCATCTGGGTTGTAATTTCAGAGCCTCACATGTAAGGACAATAAACTGGAAAAGACAAAGCTGACATCTGGGCAAATGAAAAAATCAAGCACTTTGTCTATAAAGTACCATCTTAACCTTCCTACATATATATATTTGAGGGGAAAGGTGAAGAGAAGTTCTTTATATAGTTGATATTCTCAAAAGAGAAACTCCATTTGTCACCCACAGTTGCAAAGCAATTCTTATTCCCATGTTGCAGATGATCTCAGCTTACATTCCTCTTTATTTAGCATCATCTATATTTGTCCCAGCAGCACCAAGTGGAAACTTTCTCCCCTGAGTTATTATATCCCTCAAATTCTTACAAACAGCCCTCAGGTGCCCATTCAGCATGGACCTGCAAGGTGAATCAAAGAATGAGTGGGCTGTGCTCAGGCTCAGCTACAGAAGCAATGCCACAGTCTGTACCACCAGCACTGTATGGCCACTTGGGGTACATTAAGACCATAACCCTGTTTGCCAGTCTGTGCTGAGCACATAACATGGATTTCCCTGAGGACTTACGTGTTTTTGCTACGTTCACACCAGAACCAGGGCAGAGAAGTTAAATCTGCTGCACCATCATTCCACTTAAGACACCTACATAAATAATTTGTTACTGAAACTACAAGTACTTAGGACTTTCAGCCTCATTTGTCAACTCTTTAGCTCCTGACCACTTTTTGGTTTAGTTCAGGT
Organism: Campylorhamphus procurvoides; assembly: GCA_013396655.1. Lineage (NCBI taxonomy): Eukaryota > Metazoa > Chordata > Aves > Passeriformes > Dendrocolaptidae > Campylorhamphus > Campylorhamphus procurvoides. The sequence goes on along the minus strand of WBMV01003387.1, from coordinate 1,743,873 downwards.
TCACTGCTGGACTTTGACACCCAAGGTATCCAGAGGCCAACAAGCAGGACTGAGCCTAACAAGGACATGAGTGTTGTTTACTCCCACTAAAAGCCACGTGCGTATGTAACACAATGGCTGAATGAGCAGCAGTGGGACGTACTCTTTACCATCTCTATACCTACACAGTACCTCCAGTTTATGTCTTTCCATGCTTCTTTAACTACTTCCCTACAGATGGCACTGTACCACTATCCAAAATACCCCTTCAGGAAAAAACAAGCTTAAAACAACTTAGATTCATGCTGAGTCACCAAAGAGATGCTAAGTGTCCACCAAGGTTCCTGCCTTCTCATTCAGAAGGTCTTCTGAGTAGGGGCAGCAGCATCAGTGAGAGTGCACATGGCTTTGTACATCTAACCTTCTCTATCGCAGACAAGGATGGGATACAGTAGGAAGATGGATTCTAAATACATACGAATCCTTGCTCCACCTTTCCCTGAAGCATTTGGTCCCTACCACTGCTGAAGACGGGATGGTGGGTTGAACAGAGCCCAGTTATGACCTTGTCTGGCAAGTCCTGTGGGAGGCAAATGAGAAACCTCACAAGAAGTCAGTTTGCGTCTAAAGATTTACAATCAGGGCTGCAATGTCAGTAATTGAATGAATGCAATAAAATCTGCAGATTCTTTTTTCTCAGTCGTGTGGTATTTCTATTACTTTCCCTGTGACTGTTTTACATCCAACAAAAACACACTGAATAGAAAATACAGTAGTAGATGTTACCCTTTGCTCTTGGTAAGAAGAATAACTCATTGGCTCAGCACTTCTCAAGGCACGTGGAAGCAGAAAAGCACGTGGCTAAAACAGACTCATGATTACAGCAGCAAATTCAATCTAGAGCACATTTCACTCGCTGCTTCTTAATTTCATTACCTTTTCAGCAGCACAGATTTATGTGATGAGCATTTCATCCCAGCATATCATATCTACTGAAATCGTTTTGCTTTTGATTCTCATTAGTTAAGGGTGAAGCTTTGGCTTAGATGCACATAATGAATTTCTGCAACTTTCCAATCAGAATAATTATGGCCAAGGCCTTTAAGGGTTGAGTTTGAGACCTTGAAAGGAAAATTAACTTCAGAAAGTACTGTAGGGGCCTTTTAGAGACATCTCTATCCTGCTGAATATCAGGGCATCACAGGCACTTAAATACTCCTGCTGTTAGTACTGCTCTCCATATCTGCATCAAAAGCAGTAGTTTTTTGAACAGTGCCTGGCTAGGCTGTGTACCAGCTTATCATGAAGTGAAAAAAAAATTGCTATCTATTACAAAAGAAAATGGGGATAAAAATAAGAATAGTATGTCATTAGGATTAACAGAAATTCCTAAAACTGACCATCAGAACTTCAGTTTCCATCACCAGGAGACTTCTATCAGCATTGTGTCTGCAACATCAGCATGGGCCAAACTTCTGATCCTTACTCAGAGTAAAATGAGGGAGGAAATGACTGCTCTATCTTCACCACTCTGAGATTACTCTCGATCAGGAATAATCCTGCTCAGATTCATAAATTTAAAGACATGGTATAACACTAGTGGTTTCCAGTCTCCTGGTAGTAACATCACATCCTACCACTGCTTTCAAGAGCCCTTAGCAACACTGGTCAGGGGCCAAATAGCCACAGCACTTAATTAAGTAATACCACACTTATGTTATGAAATACAAAAATCTATTACAATCAAATGTTTTGCAGCACCTGGCTACCCTGCACAGGTCTGACTCATCACCTTCCGTTTGCCCAAATTTCATCGCAGTTCTTAAAGGTAATTACAGAGGACAGGCTATTTACCTAGACAGGACCCTAAGGCCCCTTTAAAAATGCAATCTTGCTCCTACCTACAAACCTACGAGCAGATAATAAAAGAGGAGTAAGTGAGAGTATTTCCCAGCTAATCCTCGGTAGGAGCGATAGGACTTTACCATCTTCTTTCAGTCTGTTATCCACTGCTTGTGATCAGCTCTTCCTTTACCAATACAGCTAAATTCAATGCTGGTCAACAGCTGCTTTTCCATTAAAATCATAACGACTGAACCAAATTCCCACCAGGGAATACTAAATGAGTCTTGTCTTCCTAAGCATTTAATCACAAATGCCACAAATGAATAAGAAGCCAAGAATAGCTCTAATGAGGCTGTGTTTGTCTAGGAGGTTTAACTGGGTATGCAGCTCACCCCTTCAATAAAAACAACTAATTTTCTACTTCCCTTTTTCCAGGGTGATAACATTAAACACTAATTTATTTATAACTTTTATCTTTCCTTTTCACACAGTAGCAAGACTTGAAAAGTTGTTTGCTACAGACAAATTGTTTTATAGCCACTTTTATAAGCACCATCTTGTTGTGATCTTGTTCCCACGACTGACTGGCATGCCATTCCAGACCTGATTGCTCTAAGAGTGAAAGAACCTTCCCCATGCTCAATCTTACTCTAATATCATTCTTTACCTTAATTGGCTCTTCTCTTTTCTAAGGTCTAAGCTTCTTAGTCATTACAGAGAACAAATGTATTGATTTTTGCCCTTTGTTTAGCTGGGCTAAACAGAGCAAGCTTTAAATTCCTTTAGACAAGATCATCTCTCCATCCCTACACTCACCCTGGTAATCCAACAGAGGCAGGCAGGATCACCATATACAGCTGAGAGTCACAGAAGAGTAATAGGTTCTTGCAGTGATGGAGCTAGGAGCTCTCTAAATCCCCCACTAGATCTGAAAGTTGTTTTCCAGAAACTGCTGAATCAAGAATCTAAGTTATTTCAGTTTATGTCAAAAAAAGATGTGGCTCTTCAGTGGAAAGCACGTTCTCCTGGCACTGAGTGGGTAGAGAATGATCTCCATGGAATTAACAACTGAGCACAAACCTGGAGAAACCTTGTTTCTTGAATAAACTCTGGGGAAGATACCAAGCTTGCAGGCCAGTTTATTCAATAGAAAGTGTTTGCTCTCCCAATGTGCTTGTCAGTGTCCATACACCAATGAAGCGTCAGTATGTGCCCCTCTACACCCCACTGCAGCTGGCATTGGGATTTGCTGAACAGCAGCACCACCCCAGGTTTAAGCCTGAACTCTGAGAAACTGGGCTGTTTCCAAGGTTTCTCCAAGTACATACTGTGTGGCAAGACCAATTTTTTCTCACCAGGGACCACACCTACCTTTCTATTAACTTCAGAGTTCAACTCTTTCAGCTCCAATACCTCACTGCACTCAGATCCCACATTTATTTGGTTTCTGACTGCTCTGCTGTGGCCAGATGAAATGGGAATGGCACAGATAATGGAGTGTGCCATTATCTCCATATCACATTCCTGTATGGTGAGAGTCCATCATAGTCTAGATATTTCCTCAATGAATTCAACACTTACCATCACAAAGTCCTTCTGCACTTCTGCCAGATTCTTATTTTTACTGCACTCAGTAATATTCCCAGCTTAGGCAAACAGGAAATTGCACTAACTTCTCCTTTTCATTAAGAAAACAAATCATTTCATCTTTAACTCTGATTCTTTAACTATTTACAGAACCATATAAGGAATCTCTTTTATCCCACTGCTGTTTACTACTAATAATTTGTTTGTAAGACACAACTTCCCTTCACAAAAGCTCTGTGAAGGCACCCTAACACATACCATCCATCAATGGCTCTAAACAGTGTGGGCCTTGATTTCTTATCTACCAGGGATTTTGCAGTCTTCAGACTCACACCCTAGTACAGCATCCTCCACACCCATTTAGTTACCAGAGGGTAACAAAACTGCTGTTACCCCTGAGTGCCCTGTCCTTGCTGCCTCTTCCACCTCCCTCAGCACATCACACCCACTCTCACAACCATCTCCCAGGCAACTCTTACACCACAGTTTTCCTCTTGACAAAGTTACCCAAGGAAGAGAAGCCAAGAAGGAAGAAATCATCACTTCCAGGAGCCTGGGCCAGGGAACAGCATATGTGCACGAACCACTACCACCTGATGCACCAACCCAGCTCTTCCAAGGTGCCCAAGGGTGACAAGACTCAGTACAAAGACCCACTGTGACACACTGACAGCTTCACTGCCTCCCACAGGGTTGCTTCGATCTTTGACCCAACATCCCCCCTCCTTTACCTCTGACAGCAAGGAATTATGCTTTAAAATTCAAAACTCAAGGCTCATGCAGTGAGTGACAGGCATCAAGAGTGGCTGTGTCATTTAATGAGACAGAAGTGCTCAGCACATGATCTTTCTCGGCCAGAGGAGCAGAGATGGCAGTTGCAGAGGTGTTCCTGCACCTCCCCAGCCCCTTACCACAGGTGCTGACCTTTGCACAGCCCTGTCACTGCACCTGTACAAAAGACTGACATGGGGAATGAAGAGCATTTAAAAATAACCATTAGAGGGGGATAATTTTTTTAATCCAATTCCACTCCCTGACTCAGTTCAAGGTACAGCCCTACAGACAGCAATAATGGCACAGTCAAGCTGGGAGAAATAAAGGCTACTGGGACAGGTCTCTTGTGTCATTCTTGCCATCAAGAAGTGTCTTGACAGCAGATGGTGGTGGGACCTGTGGAGTCCAAGCTTAGGTCATGGTCAGTTACCCCAACAGTATGTGAAATAGACTGAAAAGAGCATCTTTATTTCCCAGAAGAGTCTACACAGAGGATTCGTGGGGCTATAGTTGCTTTCTCTCCATTCCATTCTCACTGCTGTTGTTTGTGTGTTGACTACACACATCAGCCTCAAGCCCTGACCTCCTGTGCCAAAATCAGACAGCACCATAACAGGATGCACCCTTGTGTGGACACTAAAAATGTACTTGACTGAAGCCATTATAAATCATGTTGTAACTTTCAGAACACCTTCTCTGCACCCCACAAAACAAAATCCATGCAAGGCATTGCGTACCTTGGAATGTAAAGCACCGAATGATTTAAAGGGAGGCTGAGGACCAAAATGAACACATTTCAGCAAAGCAGCACATTCTAAAGTAATTATTACCAATCTTGTATCATGCTTTCCCCTTCTAGAATGCGTTAAAGATTCATGCAGCTCATAAAGTCCAATAATGCATTTGGCATTGATCTTATTACTCAAAAGCACTCTTAGAGAATGCTTTCTACTCTGCTAAAGCTGCATTAAGACCTTAATTTTAACAGTGGGGGCTCTACATCAGCTCTGAAAGACAAGTTTTACATCACTGAGGTTTCTTTTCTTACGCCTTTTTTAAATGAAGAACTTATCATTACTAACCTTAGGCTTTTTATTTCTTTGTAAGAACTCTTAATATTGAGAGGAGGAATAAATTAGTGGCACTATGCCTGATAAAAGGATCTTCGGGTGAGTATGTTCTAATTCCAGCTGCAATAAGTTTATGAAAATAGATTTGCTGAAGGATAGTTGAATCTCCTGACTCTTCCTTTGATTTCCTTTCAACTCCATCTAGTGAAAAACACTGTACAATAGTCTAACAGTGCTTCCCAACTGACAGGTGGCTTTACTCACTAAGCAGTTTGTCTTCTTGGATGTAAAAGAGCACCTTGAAATACAAAAGCACCACCCTCCACCTCTCCCATCCCCAAAGGGGAAGGAGCTTCAAACGGTGCTCATATAACAGGTGGTCAGCAAAGTGGTGCCAAGCAGACACAAACAGGCATGGATGGAGCACAATGTTTATCTTTACATGCTGCCTTTTATGGATGCAATTTGTTGAGCTGTCAGAAAAACAAGTGTTTTAGTGGAGCTTAACAACTTTAAATTGTGTCCCAGCAGGGCTGTCAAACCCTGCTTGTAGCCTGAGGATGTTACAATGACAAGTTCATGCAACTTTGCAGGAATTTCCTCATTACAGGATCCTGTTTTAAATTAAGTTTAATCCGATTTTATTGGCTAATGTTTTCATTCGACTGATGGGATCCATCATTTTCATAGATCTGGGGAATATTAAATATTTTTGGGAAGCTACATAAGCAGTTGCCTTCCACCTCCTTCCTTATTTATTCCACATAAATAGAATATTTAAACTGAACAGCTGGGTTCAGAAAAACAGATTTTTCTGTGAAATGGAAAAAGGATTTTCATCAGTGAACTACATCAGAGTTATTAGTTCTGCAGAATTTCCAAAACATCTAAACAGGGATATCAGTGAGAAATTAATCCAGTCCCACAAGGCAGACTTTTAGCAGTAAGCAGTCTTTATCAGCAGGGTTTTCTGTGCTGTCTTCAAATATGGAAGCTGTCTCCAGGTCTTTAATTGACCAGCCTTTGTTTTACCAAAAATACAATATAAGCATGGGTCCATTTTTGCACAAAAGTTGTACTGACCTACTGTACAGATACACATCAGAAACAACATAAGCACTCCCCACAAACCCCAGGTTTTCAGTAAAAAAATTCCAGTGTGGGATCAGTCAGAATGGAGAGGAAGTACTGCATTGCAAAAGAGCTTTGGGAAAATATTACAATTCCAACCCCCTTTTCTTTTTCTCCTGCTAACAGTCTGAGTAGTTAAATACACATGACTGACCACAGGAATGGGTACTTATTTGTCAATTCTGTTACATCGGTCTTACATGTCAAAATCCCACCATGTACATGCTCTTGCTGAGTTTAATGATTAATCAGATTACATGGGGCTGTGCTGCAGTGGCTCAGGAAGATGTTCCCAGAGCTGGAAGTCCCCTGCTCCTCAGCTGGGACACAGCAACTGACCCCTACACATTCCTACTCCATTACAAAGCAAAGTGCTACGGGTCTGGCAGCACACAGCAAAAGGAATAGGAAGAGGACTTGACCCCACAGTCATGCTGCTTTGGGTCTCACCAAGAAAGAAAATAATTTAAAGGTGCTTATGCCACTGGGCAATTAATTTCTTTTTGTAGAGAAAACCATTTTGGATGGAGAGGAAGCAGATTAAGGGCAAAGAAAAGAGCTTACAGGTTTGTTACAGGCAAGTCAGGAACAACAGTCATGAGAGCAAAGCTTCAGTCCTTACAGGCCTCCTACCCAGCACCATCCTCTGTTCAATGTCCAGTGAGGAGAAACAGCATTCTACCTATACATCATCTCCTGTGGAATAACAGCAATAGTATAGCCTTTGGTTACAACACATTATTCTAATTCCCAACACCCCAACTCTGCAAGCCAAGACCCCAAAGGAGACTGAATGGATGGAAGGGATCTGAGAGTATTAGTGTGGCTTTTTGGTTTGGGGCCTTCTGGGTACCATATGCTCAGTGTCAGATGTGGATGTCTACAGCCAACAAAGCTGGAAGCTCACTCTGTGAGATGCAAACACGCATTAACAACAAAAATACACCTCCAAGGCACACACAATAATCCCATGCTCTACAACACAACATTCCTCTAGTTCACTGAAACCCAAAACACACAGTAAGCAGGCACAACACAGTTTGAAAGCACAGTTTCCATGTGTACCCTCCCCCAGGAGTTCTTCTGACAGCAGAGAGGAACAAGTTAACAGGAGAGGTTGTCTGGAGAGGTCTCCTCAGAGATGTAGGACAAACACGTGGAAAAGTAGCATTGTTCTTCAGGACCATTTAAAGTGTTTCAGGTCACAGCAAAAAGACATCCAACCTTAATGTTAAAATGCATCTTGTTCCTCTTTGGCTTCCCAGTTGAAACAGATCAAGACTTTAGCAGATACCTTGTGAACTGTTACAGTTTGAGACTAATGCTTCGTACTATTTGAAAGTTGGGATTTCAGAGCAGCATTCAGAGACTACAAAGCAGGGGTTCTGACTTCAGCGGTTCACAAGGAATCAGCCACTATAATCAGGTTGGGCTTCAGACAGGGGAAAACAGGTAAATTAGAGTTAAAAATCCTATTAAGAACATCAGAAAATGAAAGTCCACTTTCCTCGAGCTAAAGAAACACAGGTATTTTCAACAGAAAATCAGTTTCTCTGCCATAGAAACACATTATTTGCTTCCAGCCTGGGTGGCATTAAAAAAAAACCCCAAATACCCCAGATCTCCAAAACTGCTGGCAAGCCTCTGGCTATGGTTTCAGATTCAGCAGCAGGGAAGGCAGGATGACTAGTCACCCCCTGTCCCTGTCTCCTGGGCCAGATCCTGTCCCCACACTGCCATCTCCCCATACTGGTTCAGTGATAACACAAACCACATCTGTTTAAGGAACAAGGTAAGCACACTTTACGCCTCCTGATTTTCCTCTTGTGTTATGATGTTAGGGTTTTTCAAACTTATAATTTGTATCAAACTAGGAAGAAAGTAGACATGACTTTACATGCAAAAGATGTCAGCATTTAAACTTACTTTAATAACTCATGTTTTAACTATATAAGATAAATAGTTTTTAAATGTTTGAGTTCACCTGGACATGATTTGCATTTTTAAACTGTTCCATCAAAGAAGAGGTTTTGTCTGCAGGGAAGGAAGTGAACCTGTCTGAAGTATATGATAATCAGCTCCTGGAACTAGCCATCATCTCAATCCTGCTCTTTTATTCATGGATGGACTTCTTTTGCTTTTTTACCTTGCTTTTTCAATCCCAACTTGATTTCATTTGGACACTAAAATTCAGAAATTGAAATAGCCTCTCTGTATTCCTTTTTGTGCCCTCCTATAGCGTCATGGTCATCAAAAGTTGCTTTGCTACTTCAAAAAAGTTCTAAATATTCAGCCAATGACCTCTACAAACTCAGTCGATGACTTTAAAACTTCAGCAGGATACATGGACTATTTAATGAGTGCAGGTCTCATTAAGACAGCTACCACTACTTGAATAGGCTGGATCACAATCAAAAATCCTACTAAGTACAACATGAAAGATTTGAGGTTCAAATTTTTTTTAATAATAGATACTTATGCAGCCTGCTCTGAATGCAATAAAAATATTCTTTAATGAAAAAGTGCTTTATATAGAAAAATCCACCAGAACAATATCACAGGCAGGCAGCCAGCCACAGACTTGGCATATATCTTGGCAGAGGTCAGCGCCCCCGACACTGCTTCGCGTTGGTAAAGCTCCTTAGTTTGATCCCTCTTCTCTAGAAAATCTGCCAGGTTTTTGCATAATTCCCCCTTCCCTCCCAAGTATGCTGCCCTCATTCTCAGTCCCCTGGTTAATTTTACGTCAGCCTCTGGGAGAAACAATGGAGAAACACCAGTGGGCCACAGCTCACTGCGAGCACTGCTCCAAAGTGCCCAGCAATTAGCAGTTGGCAAAAAAATCCACTCTGGCACCGAATCCTTTGATTAATATAATCTTCCAAGGTACAAAAGAAATAGTAAAGTTGTCCAGGATCCTTCTCTAATGCTTGCAACAGACATCTCCTGGGAACTGAGAAATCCAAGTTTAAACACAACTTCTTAGTTGTATGGTAAAGGTCCTTTTTACACCTGCCTATCATAATTTCAACTGCAGTGCCCTACAGTACACTTCACCAGAAGCTTCTCCACAACACTGTCACTGCAGAGAGCAAGGCATGAACTAGTTATATCACTGAAAAACTGATTCTTCTTTATCAGCCAAAAGAAAGTTACTTGCTCCTCGAGGCCTGGGAGGTTTAGTCTCTGCAGAGGCAGAAGACTGCAGTAATTCTTGCACTGAATTAATTTTAACTTAATAGAGAAATGCTTAACCCTTCATATAAACATCATGTATGTACAAGATCACAAACCACACATGTGCATACACACACATGGATGGATACAAGTGCTGGGTACACACAGTGACTGATAACATTCAGAATCCATGTGAATTGAGACAAACTAAAGGTTATAAAAAATCCCCACCAAAATCCCAACATGCTTCATTCAGCTCTGCCGCAGAGGGCGTATCAGGCATGGCTACACACAGGCTGATGTACAGACACCCACTGCCCTCTTCCAGAAGAGAACAGAGGTGATGTGAAGAAGGTGGTATTGATTGGCAACACTGAGAATATTTGATTCAGAGTGAGAGATGAGAAGATGGCATTCAACGCCCTCATCAGTCTCTCTCCAGCAGCAGTTTTGGGGAACAGGACAGATGCTGACTTGTCTGACCACTCAGAGAGGGCTGGGTTCCTCTGGGTGAAAAAAAAGGACAGAAAAAGTTCTACTTTAGTCTCACCCTTCTTCAAGGTGTGTTTAATACCTGTTCTGTCAGCCTTAAGGCTGAAATGAAGAGCCTTGATAGGGCCAAAAGGTGGCAGAACATTCCATGAATATGATGGCAACAATCCAATACTAAGATATGGTATTGAACCTTGAGAAATTTTCAGGGTCTTTTCGTAGAAAATATAATTTTTTTTTCCTGCCTCAAGAGTGATAGTGCCTACAAATCAGAGAACTTAACATTTACACAACCCCAGAGAAGCTCTGACTCAGGAAGGGTCCTTTCCCTCTCCCGGAGGGCTGGGCAGCACATGGAGCCATGTTTCCAGCAGCCAGGCAGCTTGCAGGAAACTGAGCTCTGGCTACAAAGACTGGAATGTGTAATTCCATGAGCTTTTTGGGAAATTAAGTGTGGAGGGGATATCAGTCATACTTAAAATTCTCAAACAGATGAGCTCTACAGGATTAAAGTGGCTCAAAGCTGGGTTCATACATGCAATCATTAAAAAACGATGAGGGGATGGTCCAGCAATTGGAATGGAGGGTAGGAGTCAAGGGATCCTTGCTCTCTTCCCACTTTGCAGCTGATTCATCATCATTGGGGTTATTCAGCACAGAGAAGAGAAGGCTCCAGGGACACCACACTGCAGCCTTGCAGTACTTAAGGTGGGATTATAAAAAAAGGAGAGTAACTTTTTACATCAGGCAGACAGTGATAGGAATGGTTTAAAACTAAAAGACGAGAGATACAGATCAGATGTTAGGAAGAAACTCTTTACTTAGAGGGTTATGTGGCAGCAGCACAGGTTGCTCAGAGAACCTGTGAATGCCCATCCCTGGAAGTGTTCAAAGTCAGGTTGGATGGGGCCAGGAGAAACCTGCTCTAGTGGAAGGTGTCCCTGCCCATGGGACGGGGCCTGGAACTAAATAACCTTCAAGGTCCCTTCCAACACAAAACATTCTATGATTCTAAGATCCCAAACAGGTCTCCTCTTCTCCAGACCCATGTTCTTCTGTCTGTTCAATACACCAACACCAACTTATCTTAGCATGGAACTTCACTGAACAGCATTAGCAAGCCTGTAGGAGAAGAACCAAAATCCAGACGAGACTCAAGTCTACAGAGGCACTTGCAAGCTTACAGCCTAACCAAGGGATATTTGTACTCAGCTAATGATGTCACACTTAGCACTAACAAGCTGTCACCTCCACTGCACCATTTAGCACTGGGACTTTCTCCTGATGGACGTGGCACCAATCGGATCAGCTATATCTCAGAGTCATTAGTAACAGAAGAGTAAGAACAGGCAGTGTTTCTTTTGCCATTTTAATATATTAATCTTCTAGATGCATTGATTTCAGGCAAGTCAGCAAACTTCTCCCCTATAACAAATACTCTTGCTTCCTCTCTCCCTTTGTAAGGATTTTAAACATACAAGAGAAACCATGGGAACATATTCCGATTAACAAGGATTTTATTACAGGAAAGTAGGAAGGTTAAATCCAAGCACTGTTCCAGTCAATTAAATTATTAGTGATGCTTACACACTAAATTCTTGAAAGGTTCAACTGTGTAAGGTACAGAGCAAAGAAGTGAATCGTTCAGAAGCACAGGGCAGCTTCCAAAATTGTGCCCATGAAGACCTGCAAATGGGTTAGGGAAAGCTGCATCCCCACTAGAATCACCACCGATTTTAATCAGCTGAGCACTGTAATAAGATTAGAGGTGATTGCGCTGAGTAGGGGGATTTAACCCATCCACTAATCCACAGAATCTACTATTCACAGCTCAAACCCATTAGCCCTTCAGAGCAGAATGGGCTTCTCCTCCTCCTGAAAGATGCAACAGTCAGAAGCAGTATGAGATACTTGTTAAAGGAAAGTGATCTTTAATACAGTTAAATGAACACCATTGATTCCTGTCTGCAAGCTCAGTGGCCCAGCTGGGCTGTTCACGAGCAAAAAGCCCCATGCTACCAGCAGACTGCCCAGAAGAACAGTGAGGTTTTGACTCTGACCTGTCAAAACTAACCAGAACAGGTTAAGAGGGGAAGCTGTCCATACAGGAAAATTACAAAAGAGGCTAGTGGTCAACAGCTCAAAGTCCCAATGGACATCAGTGACAAGTGGTGTTCCTCAGGGGTCCATACTGGGACCAGCATTATTTAATATCTTCATTAATGACATAGACAAATGGGTCAAGTGCACCCTCAGGAAATTTGCAGATGACATGAAGCTGAGTGGTGTGGTTGGCATATCCAAGGGATGGGATGCCATCCACAGGGACCTGGACAAGCTCAAGAAGTGGGCCCATGGGAATCTCAAGAGGTTTAATGAGACCAAGTGCAAGGTGTTGCACCTAGGTAGGGGCAACCTCTGATATCAACCCAGGCTGGGGGATGAAAAGAACAAGAGCAGCCCTGCTGAGAAGGACTTGGGGGCTGACGGATGAGAGGATGGACATGAGCTGCTGATGAGTGCCCGCAACTCAAAAGCCAATTATCTCCTGGGTTGCATCCAAAGCAGAGTGGGCAGAGGGGCAGGGAGGGATTCTGCCCCTCTGCTCTGCTCTGGTGAGACCCCACCTGCAGTGCGGCATCCACAGCACAGGAAGGACATCAGCCTGTTGGAGAGAGTCCAGAGAAGGTGAGATCAGAGGGATGGAGCACCTTTCCTATGAGGAAAGGCTTAAAGAATTGGAATTGTTCAGCCTGAAGAAGAGAAGGCTTCAGGGTGACCTAATTGTGGCCTTTCACTACCTGAAGAGAACCTACAAGAAAAGAGAGACTATTTACAAGAGCATGTAGAGACAGGACAAGGGGAAATGGCTTCAAACTGAAGGAGAGTGGGTTTAGATTACATATTAGGAAAAAATTCTTTTGTGGTGAGGCACTGGCACAGATTGCCCAGAGAAGTTGTGGATATCCCATCCCCGTGTTCAAGGCCAGGCTGGATGGAGCTCTGAGCAACCTAGTCCTGTGAAAGGTGTCCCTGTCCATGGCAGAGGGTTGGAATGAAATTATCTTTAAGGTCGCTTCCAACTCAGGCCATTCTATGAAAAGCTATCCGGAACACACATTTAAAGATTTCTTGAAAAATAAGAATAAAACTCAAAAACCACAGGAGAATTCAGAAAATTTCCTGCAGCCACTGAAGAAAGAGATGAAAAAGCATCATCTAGAGTAGCAAGCTATGCAAAATAATTCTGTGTTACAGCATGGCAGTAGGTGGATAAGCAAAATACCAAACCGTGAAAGAACAGTAGCAATGCAACTATAGGGAAGCAGAAATATTTTACAAACATAAGAACATGTCTATGAGATGAGGAAGAAGAGTTAATGATCAGTGACCCAGCAAAAAGTTATGAGCCAAAATAGCTCCCAAGAACACCTTCAGTCTGTTTCTTTAGCCCTTATCAAAATCCCTTTGTTACTTCAGTAAGCTCTATATGCCAACATATATCACTCCTCTGCCACCACCCCTTTCCTGAACAGGAAAAGTTTAGCATCTTTTTGGATGTCACCCAAGCACACAGTTCCTGTAGGCAATCGCCTGCTCTCTATTTCCTCTCTAATGAGCCCCTAGTTATCAAACTATGGACTTATTTTCATGGTCATTTCATCTACTAAATTTTCTTTAATTCTGTAATTACAAATTTTCAGTGTATTTTCAAAATATTAGAGCACTTTAGACTACCTGGAGCAGAAGAATCATTCAGGATTCATCAAAACAGCTGTTATTATTTCTGCAGTTAAGACTGGCAGAGCAAAAAAAATTTAGTCTCAAGATTTACAGAGAAATAAAGCTGATTAAAAAAATTCCTACCTCTCTAACACAATCAAAAAGATCTCCAGAGAGACAGTTGCATATATCAGCAGTCCACATTGCCCAATTTCATTAATTTTCTTGGAACGCTGTGCTCTTTTTTTGGCCTGAATTTCAGAGTCCTGAGAAGCCCAAGAGGACAGGCTACTAAAAGAACAGGTATGAAACGCACTTCCAAGAAACCCACTTGGTCTGCAGTTGACCTTTCAATCTTTTCATAATGAAATCACTTTTCATTTGGCTAGTGGATTGCGTGGGCAACCACTGACCTAAGGGCCTTTCTAAGGCCATCAGCAGAGTCTGAAATCTCAGGAACTGGCCTCTCTCTGAGTCACTGAGGCAGTTTGGGGCTGCTCTGTGCCCTGAACACTGGGAGAGCAGAGCCTCTAACACAGTTATTTCTGAGACATAACAGAAAATGCAATTAGCATACAGGCTCCTTGCCTGAAGTCAAAGGTTTATCTTAAGTGTTAAAGGAACCTCCCACACTGCACTTACTGAAAGCTTAGAGAAAGAACTGCAGTGAGTATAAGCATCTCTGACAGGGTCAGAACCCAGCTGCAGAGATTGCCTCCCATTTTCTCGACGTTTACCATGTACCAATGCCTTAATTTCAGTCTATAAGGCACAGACCAGGACAAAATGGCTGATTACACAGCCTTTTCACATTATGGTTTTCAGGTTATAATTAGGGGCAAGGTTCACAGAGCATGAGGACAGCAGGACTGAGGTTCAAGTCTCTGTATCAGCACCTCCTCCTGCAGCATATGCTCCTATTCCCCTAGCAGGGGAGTAAGCACATGGTTGTGCTGTTCCTCCAGAGGCCAGCCCAACCCAGCCCTGGGCACAACCACACAGCCCACCTGAACAGACATTCTTGCACACAGCAAGCCTAATGAGGTAGGAATTCAAAAGATGACACATTATCACGTTGTACAGCTATAGAGACTGTCAGAGGACAGGTATTCAACACCACAGAGAAATGGAAACTGCTAACCTTAAAGTATAAGGTGCTGTTCACATCAAATATTTATTCCAGGGAGGTTGAAGATGGCAGTTTCATTTGGATATTCACCAGATCAAGCCTTGAGTGCTCTCCACTTCATATTCCTCACAGCTGCCACTGACAGCCTTCCATGCATTTTTAGGACACTTCTAAATGCTAATTCAAATGCTTATTGTAAAAATGTTAGAAAAACACATAAGCCCTGGCCTGTTTTCCCATTCCATCTTTCCCCACATGCAAAATCTCAGCACCAGGAATCTGTCACTCCAGAGAGTGCAATGTCTCCCCTACAAGACAAGGAGTCCAGATTTGGTACCCAAAATGCCTGAGTGCAATATGATCACACAGCAGCCAGACTGGATCTCACAACTTCAACAGGTCCTTTGGATACCCAGTATTTTCACTCTCTGATCAGCAGTGTTTGCTCAGATGCACTAAGTCATAGCTGAATGGGATTTCTATTTATTTATCATGAAGACTTTTCAAACTGTTATCTCTGTAACATTTAAAAATTTCTTTCCTTTGCAGCTAATCCAAGACCTGACTTATCCCACCATCTGTGCTCTTTACCTCCTGTATTTCATTCAGACTGAACAGTGATTTGGTTTTTGCATGACAAAAACAAGTGGCATTTGATCAAATAGAGGACCCATGGCAGTGAGGATAAACCTTATTGTGCAGTTTGGAAACTGCAGCACCAAACCCATGTAAGTAATTCCAGCCCAGGATGCTTAGAGGAGAGAGTAAGGAGTCCATTCCAAACGTTCTCAGCAAATGACCACAATATTATAGAAAGCAATTAGCTGGAAACTAACAGATAACTGGCATTTAAAGCCCACCAAATTCTTTTTTTCAATAAAGTGACTCTAATGCTATTACTCACAGGCCAGACTCCTTTCCCACAGGCAGCAGCAAGACAAGCTGGATAGGCACTGTTCAGGTTTGCATCCTCTGGAATACAGCAGCACCCCCAAGCCACCATGGATATCCATTCACCATGGAAAGAAGCTGCCTCTTCTTTCTCTCCTCTCCATTCAGGATTCAGCAGATTAGGAATATTTGCATTTGGTGGCTTGTGGGTCCAGGGCAGAGGAACAGGAAAGCACAGGAATTTGTTTCCATGCCTCTCCCCTGTAACACTGGTTTTATTTCTCATTTAGCAGTCCCTGAAAGCTGCCCACTGACCAAACCAAAGCAGGGGCTGTGGTCTGCAGCCACAGCTTACAGCTGATTGGTAAAGGAGCAAAGGAAAGAAGCATTTAGCCCCTAGTTCTGTGTCAGCACCTGCCTGGTGGCTGCTAACTGCAGCAGGGAAGAGAAGTGAGCGGCTTCCTGAGACAGCCAGGTGGTTCTTGCCATGCTTGCCCCATGTCCCAAGATGTCCTGTGCTCCTCCAGCACACACATAAGATCACTGACAGATAGCACAAACACTTAGGGAAATTTTTCACACTGAGATCCTGCGTGGTTGAGATGATTCAAACCAGTAGAGAGTTTGCAGCAGGAGATGCTCCTTCCTGAATATACAACATTAGGACTTACAGTGTAAAGCAGCTGCTGTCAAATAGCAGTTCTCAACAAGAGCTAGAGGAACCACAAGCATTTGTAGGAAAAATTACACACTATAGGGATTTCAGTCATTATTGTTAAATTCTTGTGCTGCAGAACATGCCTGTAGCCCCTACTCTGGGACTGTGATCCTTCTAAGGTCTCCAGATATTTCTCCTCTACCAAGCTAGGTTTCTGTGCAGCTGGCCACACAACAGTTGCCACAGGAATTCTCTCCCACAGCATCACACAGCCTTGCTCACCCACTGGATCACAGCTGCATTGAGCAGAGAGGAGGTGAAGGGGTGTCACTGATCAAGAATATGGGGGGAGGGAGACCTACCTAGTGGTTATGATAGGAGAATCTGAGGTAAAGCCAATTAGAGCACTGTGCTCTGACCAGAAGACTTGTTGGACCTGCCCATCATGCCAATTGCTGGCCAGACCAGAGAAGATACAGTCCTCAGTCCCAAAACTTTCTAACTCCTATATACTGAGGAGGGGGGAAAGGGTGGTGGGAGGAGGAAGAAACAGCAAAATCAGTAGAAGAAACTCAACAGGCAACAGACTTGCAGACAGTGCCAGTTGTGGACATTTCAAATTCACTGATCACTAAACTGAAGCATAAGAGGTCTCAGTTTTTTAACCACCACGGTTACAGCTCCAGAGTGTATTTTTCTGCCTGTCCGGAGCACAAAGACACAGAGAAACAGGAAACATGCAGAAATGAAGAAGTTAACAAGATAGAAACAAGGCAATGGCCAACTGAAAAATACGAGACAAAGTATATAAAGGGAAGTGTTAGGAGAAGAGAAAACACAAGGGAAAAATGGAACATGTAGGAGGAGTTAGGCGGGATAGAGATGGGAACAAGATCCTTGAAAGGGAAAGGCTGCAAAAAGCAATCTGATATTAACACTAAAATGCAAGAAGTGCTGCAGCAGCTCCTGCACCTCACATTGATTAGTTATCCCGAGCTTATTGGGCAGAGGCACAACCCCACCACAGTTCTACACATTCAGTCTCCCTCCAGAGGGCCACTAAATTTGTTAGGTTCTTTTTTTTTCCCCCCATGATAAGCTAAGAGTGAGGTCAGATTCTCCTCCCATGAAGTTAACAAGCTCCAGCAATCCCATGTCCTCCCCCTCAAACAGAGTTCCTCTCTGCAGAGGAGGGGAGGAACTAGACAAGGCACACATTCATCCCAGTCTACTTCTCCTGGAAATGGAATGACCAGAACGAGGACTTTGGTCATAGTCCAGTCTCTATTTTTTTTGCAAAGCTAGTCACTAAAGCCAGTCTGCTCCAGACAACTTTCATGCCTAGTATGTTCACCAAAACATCATGCATACAAGATTTGAGGCACAGTGAGGCCATGCTAGATGCTACCTCAGATTCAGAGCCTAGTTAGGTTATATATACATGACTCCGTGTGCAAAAATAAGGAGAACAGATTCTTGCTGACATAGAAGTGTGTCCCTTGTACTGCACATTTAGCCCAGACAGGCCATACACCTGCCTGTCCCTGCACTGGTGCATAGGAGGGAAGAAGGTTGGCTGTGCATCTCACTCCAGCTATCATTGGACTCTGAAGGGGACAAGTGAGGCCACCTTATGGCTTCATGTAAGACACCAGGGTGTCCTGGCACCTTCTCTTCTCCCAGCCCTGAGCAGATGCAGAGAGGAACTAAGTGCAGCTAGAGGGCAGTTGAGCAATTCAGACAGCTTAATGTGATTTTTTTCTACTTTAATTGAATGCAGTGTCCTCATCTTTGCTTGTCTGCTCTCTTTTCTTACATGATCAATCTTTCTGGCCCTCCATCATCCCTAAGTTTGATAACTGTTGCTCAAAAAAGCCTCCTCACAGCCATGGTGTCAAATATTACTGACCCTTCCCCAGAGGAGTGAGACTGTACCCTGGGAAGTAAGGCAGGCCATTGCCCTGTATCCTGCACCCTTACAGCATGAGACTTTATTCTAGAGTAACCAGCCCCTGCTGCTGTAATAGACACAAAGGTGCCCTCACCGGTGGTTTGACTTTATCAATCCCTCCAGTGTGGCTCTCAGATGTCAGGCAGAGAAGCCAGGGGCAGCAGAGCAAGTACACACGTCAAATCAGGGGAACTCTCAGTTGCCTGAAAACAACAACATGCACATGGAAAGGTACTGTGTTCTGATGCTGCCTCAGGAATAGCTCAAGAGATAGCAGAACTTATCTGGTCCAAGGCAAGTTTTCCCACTGAAACTTAACCTGGCTTATGGAGAGGCCAAGCATCACCTTTCCTTCATATGCACCTGAGACGTCTCCATTCTGTTTTCGGTGCCCATGTGCCTCTGGTACTAAAAGAAGTTTACATACTTAATGTTGCAGTAGCTGCCAGAGGATGAAATAACATCCCGACAGCGGAATTACTACAAAGAACACATTCAAAATCCACGGAGAAGGCAAAGATTGCTCAGAGGTCAAAGTACCCTGGGATTGCTCATATCATCTGGGAACAACACTAGAGAAGGTGAGCAATAAAAGCACAAAGAACACAGTATCATTAAAAAATAAATTAGACAGACATCAAGAACAGATGGAATGCATTCCCTCAGAAAACCTGGATAGAACAGTCAGTGTCAACTTTCACCAAAACAGTATTTCCAGGTAGACAGATGAGACAGCATTTGAGTTGCCCTGACTGTAACACACTCTGGGTAAAAATACATAGCAGAAATGGCCAGGATCAGCTTGCTTGGTTTCAAAGCTACAAAGCATCATCCTGAAAAATGCAGAATGATGTCAGGAAAAGCAAGAGACAAATACACCTGATAACACCCACAGGTAGTTTTTTCTCAGCTCTACAAGGAAGTAGAGGAGAGTCCTTTGGAGACTGAAAACAACCATAAATCATTAAACTTGTCAGAGCTCAATACTCACTTTCAAGTTCATCAGAAAACCACACAGAGACACAAAGTTGGGAGGAACAGACAAAGGGAAATCATGCCACCACCTGCTTCCAGCCAACAGACGAGCCTTACAACAGGGTACTGCCAGCTGCAGATCCTGTATGAGGACTGGAAATACCCACTAGGCACACGCAAAGAGCGTGTCTAAAGCAGAAAACAGGCTACAGTGCAGAGACAATTCAACTCAGGACAGAACTGCAAGACCCTGCAGCTTGTTAGCCTGAGTACAGCAGCAGATTAGCACAAGTAGACAGGACGTGCTTGCTTCAGGCCCACAGTAGTCAGGAAAATCTCTGCACTAGGATCTCCTGTACTGTAGATTTTTAAGATTAGCCCAAGGAAAGCCAGCTCAGCTCTCTCTGTAACTGTTGGTATATAAATAACTCATCTTCTGTCAAATAATACATAGCTAAACCCTGTTATAGGTTGTGTCATACTCCCTTCAACTATGGTCTTATGTCCCTAGTCTGCATTTTTTAAGACAAGTCATGAAGTCCTCCAGGAAGAAAATGAAAAGGCATAACTAGGCAGGGAGAAGAATTTTTAAATTAATGCACACCGTGAACTAACAGTGATATGAAAAGGCATGGAAATAGGAGAGGAAGGAAATGAGTAAAAATGGAGATAGTACTTATCTTCGTTACAGAAACATTTAGTTAAGTGAGAGAGGTGAGCGGGAATTCAGTGAGACAAGTCAGAGTGTAACTACATGTGGACTGAATCAGTACAACAATGAGCACTGTTTACTTGAGCCACTAAAACTACTCAGATTTGAATATATGTTTAAAGCACAGCTTAGAATTATTTCTCAAATAACATTTTCCCACAGTTAGTGGTACTACAACAGATTAAAAAGGGAATCTAGTTGTCCAGTACAGAAGTCTAAAGAAGCAGGCACTGTACAAGCAGCAGGCTGAAGCTATCTTGACCAAGAGAGCACTTTAGATTACCTCCAAATCCTGCCTTCCTAAATGCTTTTCCAAAAGTACTCCTATTACTCTCATGTTTTTAAAACAAGTAAGACAGCAAGGTCAAAACAATGCAGAAGGTAAATAACCACATGCACTGAAGCCATGGATGATGACATCTTGACTCAGGATACTGTGGTGATAAAAATGAATGAGTTAAAAGAACAAACTGGATGCATTCAATCTAGAGGCAGATAAAAACAAGGAAGCTGCTTGTGCTTCTGGAAAGCCTGCAGCCACAGGTTCCTGAGGGTAGAGAAAGTGTAGTGGGAATTTGTGACTATACACACAGTGTGATCTGGGAACATCTCAGCACAGCAAAGACACTGAGATGTGACTTTGACTTCACCCAGCTTCATCCAGCCCCCCTGGCTTACCAACCTGGTGCTAGTGGTGGCAGTGCCAAAGGCAGAGGAGCTCATCCCATCTTGGAATTGTTTTCCCTGAAGCACTGGGCCTGAATATTCCACAAAACATTTTGTACACTTGGCCAACACCTTGAACACTATGTCCAGATTGAAGTACTTTATATAAGTGTTAAAAAACTTATTGCCTCTGAATACTGACCAGGGAAGGCTATGCATACAAGCAAGCAGAATAGTAAATCAGATTTACTACAGGGTTAAATATTGAGTGAATAGGACCATATATTTTTCATTTGTGTTTCCAGTTCCCAGCTTGACCCACTCTGCCTGTGCCACACAGGCACAAGATTGCAAGCACCAAGTTATCCAAAAGGAGCATGTGCTGCTTATTTTGCTCTTAATTTTAAGCAGATTCTGAATAGATTTTCAAAGAACATTAGTTGCCTTGATCCTGCACAAAAGAACAAACTTTCGTGGTGGAGAAACAGGAATGGGGACAAGTTCTGCTGAAAGAGACTCAATTCAAATTTGAAGGTACCATGAGACCAACAAGCAGGTATGGCCACAAGAACCTTAGAGAATCTGCCACAGCTTTCAGAGGAAAAATTGTCTTCTTTTAAGGAAACTACCCTATAAAAGAAAAATAAATACACAGCTTCTTAGAATGGTTGTGACTCGTGTATAGGCTACATTTTTGCATCAGGCTTATTACCCTAACTGATCTATTAAAATGTCATGTTATTTTTAACAGATCTGGCTACCCTTGATGTAATTATTTTACTCGATTCTTTCCATCATCTGCTCCTGCTATCTGGGCTACATGAGCCAGGACACAGGTAAATCTGTCAGTTTCAAGCATCTCACCTGGCCTGGGATTCTGATTAGTTTTGCAAAATAGACTTCCCTACTGTGCAAGAAAAGTCTAAAGTCTAAGCTAAGTAACAAGGGCCTCGCTTCAAACAAAGTTACTTTGCTCATCTGAGGGTTGTTAAAATGCACAGACAAGAAGATCCAAACCACTTACACTAGAGACTACTCAGACTGGTCGTTTAATGCACTACTTGCATTGCACCATTACTATTCACATAACGCATGTGGCTTCAGAACAGGATGATTTTAAGCATCAGAATCTCAGTTTTGATCCAATATATTCAAAAGGGGAAAATGTCCCTAAATACACTGAGTATTGTGTTTCTCAGAACAGAACAGCAACAAAAATTACAATATGAGTTGAACAAATTTCTTCTATTAAGGAGGAGTAATCAAGTGCATTATAGCAAATGGCATCCTGAAAACAAAAACCTCACCCATGCATTCTACTGTATCCTCCCCTGATTGGGAAACATGTTTTCAGTAAAGGCCTCTCTAAACAAGAGACTAAAAAAAAAAAAAAAACCAAAAAAAAACAAACCAAAAAACCAAACCAACCCTGAACCAAAAAGAACCTACACCCCACCAACAACATTCAAAGGCCCTGCATGACAAAAGCCAAAATCCCTGCCCATTGCAGATTTTCAAACATGTGAAGACTCAACACAGCACTGTAAGAAATTTATTTTTTTTTCTGTACACAAGTGTATTCTGACTTGTACTGATACTACAGGAGTTACGTTGCTTCTAACACAGCAAACAACCAACATAACTATGTTGTGGATCCAGCACAAAGCCAGCCCCCCCTGCAACCAAATATATTCTTTCAATAATTATCAATGGAAAAGGGAGTTCTGAGATGTGGTAAACTGCTTCTTCACACAAAACTATGCTTTTAGATGGAATGAAAGTGATTATTTCCCTTACACTCATCTTACAGAAGCCCTTCAGGAGCTGCAATGACAAAAAGGTAAATTTATCAATTCTGGGCTAAAGCTTTGTGTTTCAGTCAAAACACATATACCATCAACAGAATTTCACTCTAAGGCCTTTTTGAGTTTTTAAAAGCACGTAATAAATAAGTGGTTGTACCAGGCATTTGGCTTTTCCTCTTCTGAGGTCTTTGGTGAGGTTTTTTTTTAAAGTGTTGTACAAATGAGGACAGACAATGTTTTCCTGCATTCAGATAGGCAGCATGGGATTCCTTCAGAGGGCAAATACCAGCCCACATCAACTTTAGGGAACTGTAATAGTAATTTTAGAGAGGGGAAAAAAATATTTTAAAATTAAATTATTCTAAATTCACTTAGGGAGATCTAACTTCCCTGTGTCTGGACTGTATTTCCAATTTTTAAACCAAGGATTACATTCTGCTTGATGATAGGATCAGAAAGCTCCTGAAGTTTTACAATTCACCTACATGCACTCAAGGTTACACATTAAAAGACTTTTAGTTTTGAACTCAAGGATATTGTGACTGGAAAGAAAACTTAACATTCATTACTTTAATGACATTCTGGAGCCAAATTCACTGTCAGCTGTTATGTAATCTTCCCCTTTGATTTCCCAAGGCAAGATGACATGTGCAGCCTGCCAAAGACAAACTTTCATATTATTTAACAGTTGGAATAATGCGTATGACAGGGATTGAAGGCAAAAGAGTAAATTAGCTTTTAAATGAAAAATAATAACGGGATAGAAGTTAACAATGGTCTCGGCCCAGCAGGGGAGTGTTGAGTTCTCCATGCTGAGTCACCAAAGAAAAGGTCAACAAGCAAAGCCACCCCTCAACCAACTGAGCACCAAGGAATTCTTTCCTTAATTACATGTGAACTGAATCAAGTTGAACGAACCTTCACAAACAGACCTTCTATTAAAAAAAGAAACAGATAACTTGGTGCAAACCCAGCCACTACCAAGAGGTCCCTTGACACATTTGTATCAGAAAATATTACTGTTGCCTCAAGACATCAAATCAAATATGCCCTCATTTGTTTTACAATGCATTTGGGAACGACAGGACACAAAGCCCTGTCAGCACCCAGACACAGGACTCCGAAATTGGTTGGAGACTGCCAGGCTCACTTGGCCAAGCAAGACAACCATTAACAAAGACTATGAATGTTGACAAGAAGTGTATTTCTACATATCTCAGCTGTAGACTTCTACATATTTTGCTGCTCATAGCAAAGACATCCTCCCAAACCGCAGACCTTTAAAAGCACAACCAAGACAGACACGTGCTTTTAGCGTGGCAATGCTGTACTAAGCACTTCTGCAAGCTCTGGTTGCTCTGTCACTACTGCACTCAGGCACCACGTCTGACTGGAAATATTTTGCAGATTGGTCTGTTAAGTTGGGGGTGATTTAAGATTAAAGTGAATAAACCCACTTAATTCTGGCTGCAATTTTTTCAGAACACTAGAGACTCATTAACCAGTAGTGCAGTAATGAACATTTGTGCTGTAACTTGCTGCCTAGGCAACAAGGGACTGTATTTATCAAGCGTGAAATTAGCATTAGAAAGTAGCTCCTATGGAAATGAAGTAGAAGCTGTTGTAGCACTGCAGCTTCCCACTGAAATTTGAGCAGCTGTGATGCCCTCCTAAAAGGACACAAATATTTGGGGGAGACCAGGGAGGACAGAATCTTTCCTCTGTTGCAGAGGCAAGTTAGTAGCACCTCCCAATAAAGTGCTTAAGAGTCACAGCTGGAGAATTAAGAAGTAATTCTGTAAGAACATACCATAGTTCAAAGAGCGAGAGTCAAACTGAAGGTCTGGAATGCAAGAGGAGGAAGGGACTCAGTTTCTGTGTATTAGAACAACCATACTAGCTTTCTCTTCTTAATTTTCCCAAACATGTACTCCTAGCTGAAATTCAACATGTACCTTGCTTGAAGGTTTATCTGCAGGTCATCCAGCAGGAGGATTAAAGTGTTTCAGCTAATTAGACAGCAACACTCTTAGCTCTTTTCCAACAGGAAAGCTTTATGAACGCACACATCAGAAGCCTTGCATATGAGAACCATTTCTCCACCAAAACAGAAGAAAAGTTGAGCCTGCCCCGCTGAAGAATTTCATGGTTCATCCTTGGCCTCCCTCTAAGAGACTCAATGAACAGCTCACAGCAACTGTAAAATGGAAGACCTCACAATTTCATCTCATTTTCATTGTCCCTTGAAAGTTCATGTCATACACTTATTGCAAGACAGATACAAAAAGCTCTATTTCCCTGTGAGCCTTCACAGAGGACCTGCTCCTAAACCCGTCAACTTTTCCTAAGCATTCTTGGTTTCAAAGCTGTGCCTTTCCTGATCCTAGATGACTTTGGGTCTTGCTCTTCCATAATGCCTAATATCCTTGGACTGCTGTCTGGCCAAATGCACAGACTACAGAAAGTGTAATGAAGTTAGTTAATAGAAGGTAAGAAAACATTAGTGACTTCAAAGCCTTGGCAAAATAGTTAATTTTGCCAAATCAGACCTGCTAGCTATGTCTGATGAGATTAAAGAACACCTCATGAACAAGATTCATTGGAACAAACTAGCTCCACTGGGAATGCTATCCCCTAGCCCTGTGTTTTCTCCTTAGTAATGATAAATCTGTTTGCAAAAAAACAAACAAACAAAAAAAACCAAAGAAAAAACAAAACCAACCAACCACAAAAAACCACAACCCTACAAAAAACCCAAACCAAGACAAAACAAAAACCCTATGCAAAAGCCCCATGCCCTCAAAGACAGAAATGCAAAACACCACACAGGGACACAGTCTACAAGCTGAAAGAAAGATTTTTAAAATACCACATAGATTTGATAATCATTTGAAAGCCTCTCCATATGCAACTAGACACCACTGTGAATGAACATCGGAACATCACCTATGCCCTGACACCCTGGATGCCTTTAGATGAAAACACACTGAATTAAATTGTACTCCTCCTTTCAAAGTTAATATATTAAGGTTGTGGATGTCCCTCTAAAATTAGGAACCAGAATCATATGAACAGGTAGACACAAGAATTTCACTTTTTGTCACCATGCCTGAGCTGGAGTAGCAGATAAACATCTACATTAAGTGTCCTAAACAAAGTTATTTTTGGCTTCAGTAAGGCTTACTATCCTAAGGTGAATGAGACAAAACTAAATCTATAGAATGACTGAAGTCCAGGTAAAAGGGTTTGTATGTTTAACTAAGAGGGACTTCTCATATAGAAACAAAAAATTATTACAACTGGCTTTAAGTCACGCCAAAATCGGTGCTTCTTGCGAACAACTATGATCACAGAGATAGTCATATAAGTGGAATACTGGCACAGATGTGATCCCAAAGATCAGAGAGTTGAGAAAGTTAGGATGCCCACAACACGGACAGAGCTGCGGTGACACAACAATGAACTGCAATCAGGGAGGGTGCGCGTTTACAGCTCATTAACTCCCTGCAGTAACTGCCTATATGGAAACTCTTACCTCGCAGTGCACACAAGGCAGCCAGCTCCACTCCTGCCCAAGGGTCAAGCTCTGTTGCAATTAGCATGTTATTTATCCACTACTCCCGCTGCCTGTGTAGGCCTGCCACGGAGAAACAGAGCAACAGCTCAGGGTAGCACATATCGTAACATAAGCAAGATCAAACCATTTTCATCCTGTTCAACAACTGTTTGGCTTCAGTTAGAGATGTGCCAAATATTCCTTTTTTAAAGGAGGCTGCAGCAAAATGAACACTTTTCCACAGACTTCCTTATTTAAGGAAATGACAAGAGATGAAGCAGTTGCAGGCAAGACAGTTGTCCACAAATGGATGGCATGACGCAGAAGGACATGAGAAGTGACGTGACAGATTTTTTTCAGAACAGAGCATGACAACTACAGCAGGCTAAAGAAGTATACTAAAAGGCCAGGAAGCAGCTATTACTGCTCCAGTTGTGGTTTCCTCCCTAGATTTTCCTCTAGAAAGGCAGCAATACTGAGCAAACCACCTCTTCTCCACCTGCACCACCATCACAGCCTTACTTAACAAGGACAGCATCATTTTTAAACCAAAATAACAGAGCAGAGTTATGCCCACAGCTTTAGGAGAGCTGAGTGGCTTCTTTGTAGAAATAGCTATAAGAAGGGAGGTCAAAAATCCCCCAACCTGGAACATCTTGTCTCCCCAGGGCCAAGAGCAGATGCTGAAGCAACAGAAGCACACAGCAAGCAGTCAGCAGCCTTCTCAAGAATGTTCCTCCAGCCCACAACAGCTCACTTCATAGGCCATGGTGATGCCTGGCTATTAGTACAAATTAGGCCTCAGAATTTCCCCTGTTTCTTTTTGTAGTGTATTACAAGTGGTAAGAGCAAAGGCAGGTTCAAAATCTATGTTGTGGGCTAGCCACTGGC
This sequence comes from Campylorhamphus procurvoides, assembly GCA_013396655.1. Lineage (NCBI taxonomy): Eukaryota > Metazoa > Chordata > Aves > Passeriformes > Dendrocolaptidae > Campylorhamphus > Campylorhamphus procurvoides. The sequence goes on along the minus strand of WBMV01003387.1, from coordinate 1,716,861 downwards.
CAACAAGTCAAACATCTCCATATAGAGAGAAATGATTAAACAAAGTAAAAAAAGTTTAGTAAAAATTAGAAGTGAGATTTACAATAATTTCATTTAGTAAAAGCAATGAACATATCCATAGACTACCAAAAAGCATAATGACAAATGAAAACAAGGACCACTCCCAAGATACTTCACCAGGATTTGTTCAGCAGGCCTGACACCTTCATTGTTTATCAAGGTACACTAGTTTATGATCTGTTTTCATGGACTCCTTTCTCTTAACCACAGTAGTTATGTCCATTTTATAACAGAAATGCTCCTTAGCTACACTGCAGGGGGAAAACTTGATTTGACTCTGAGATCCAATCCAGAATCTCATTAACTGAAAAGACAACACCTGTAAAACCTAACAGGTGTGAAAGAGATTTCAGTTTCCATTAATTCTTCCTTACCAACAATATCCCTCTTAGAAATCAATACACCCATTACAGAAAACAATAAAACTCTATGTTCTGTTGGGCTTGGGCTCCATCATGTTGTGAAGAACTATTAAACTGCCTGTGATCAAAAACAGCAATAAGCTTACCTTTATATAAAGGAAACTTTAACTTTAAAAGGAAACAAATCTACGTTTAATTTACAAACACAGCTGATCCTCTTTACCTAGATTAGATGGGGCAGACACCTTCTACCATCCATAATTCTAGTGCATGTGTTACTATCAAACCAGCCCCATTTCCAACAAAAACCTTGCAAGTTACCATTCAAGTAATAGTCAGGACTTAAATTTGCTTAGACTTGTACATCCAAGCATGCAGAGGTATTTGAAGCTGCAGCACTGCTGAGAAGTGTGTGCTGATGGGCCAGGGGAAGAGAAGGTAGGTACAAGTACTGACTGACATCAGGAGGAGACGCCAGAAGCAACGCCACATTCCAAATGTCAGGTAATCATTTTCCTTATTTAGGTCAGGGGAATCATCTCAGTCACATATTGTGAGCCTGCTATTTTTGTACAGACCAGCTTTCACACTGAGCAATGACACTATGCTTCCTGGCTTTTGTTTTTTAAACATAATCCTTAAGAAGACACTGATGTCAATTCCAACACTTAAAGCCTTACACAGGTCAGACCATCTGTTTCTTAACTTGGAAGGGGAGGAGAGAAAACTGGATAAAAACACCTTCCCCTAGCCTTTTACATAAAGCTAAAGTAGAGAAATACTTTGCAGTAAAACCCAAATTATCTAACATAGATCTTTGTTTCCTCTTACATCCCACTACAAAACATACTTAAAGGAAATCAGCAATAATGAAAGCACCTCAAGTATCTGCCCAAGAGAATTACTTCTCAAAAGCCAGCTATTGACTCAGTTTTTATTATCTCTACAAAATTAGTTTGACAAGGTTGGGTTTGATATAGTTTGGATTTTTTGTAGTTAGAGGGCTACTGGGAGAGTTGCTAGTAAAATTCTAAAGAAGAGCAAGTGGAGGGAAGGAAAGAACCTGTTGGGGAAAAATGCAAGCCTTGCACTACCAGTTTGTCTTCTGGTGTCCCTCAAAGTCTAGTACAGAGGTTCTCGTGGACCATACACGAAGCAGAGTCTAAGAGAGGAAGCTTTTCTCATGCTGAAAAAAAACAGCTAGCAAAGGGCAGTACTGTTCTTCCCCAAATAGCAGCAGTTTTTGTCAGACATCAACAACTCAAACACATTAAAACAGTTCTTGTTTTCTCACAATTCATGGCCAGAGAATTATAAAAAGCAATTATCCTAATGTGGGTTGTTTGGGGTTCTGCGACAATGGTCTCTGACCATGTGGGTCACATTTTCACAGCAAAAATACAGAAATTTCTTCATCTCTACTGTCTCTCTCACCCGAGTCCCTGCTACCCCACTCTATCTTTCTCAATCTCAACAGCCACAAGAGGCTGTTCAGAGCCTTCCAAGACCCCTGCTATATAAGGATCCTATTTTTTTGAGTGGTCAGCAAGCTCATGCCACATTAAAGAAGAAAAACTAAGCTCCACTGAATTAAAGGGAAGATTTGCTATCAACTTTGATAGGAAGAGAATTTAATGTGATTTCTTGGCCAAGTATTGCTGCTTGCAGAAAACCAGGAAAACAACACTGGAAATAAAGCCAGCATCAGTGACACAGAGCTGGTAAGACTGTCATGTGTAAACACTCTCTCTCCCATCCCACCCCAGAAGACTCAAATTAAATAATGCTTAAGTGTATTTATAAGAAGATCTTAAAAGCAGGACGTTTGGAGAAGTGGGCTCTCAAAATCCTTGCTTCACCCCATTCAAACCATCATATTTAAACCAGATTGCTTAGAAAGCAAATGAGTAGCCGTTTTTCCCACAGTTTTACAGACTGCTATGCAGAAATTCAATAGCATCTAGGAGGTTAAAAACATGTTTTCCATACACTTCTCTGCAACAACAATGAGGGCAGTGCAGAGCTAACCCAGGGCTGAACAGCAAAACAGTCATATCTGCAAACGTGCACATTCTTGGCTATAGCTGTTTACAGGTTTGTGATTCATAATTAATACCCTCAATGAAAACAACTACTCGCATCTGAAAGCCCTAAAGCCACAACGAGCTAATTACTAATAAAAGCTCTACAGCCTCGGTTAAGCTGTGGGAATGTAACCAGGCACAGCAAATAGTGCAATGGTGGCAAAGCTTGAACACTCTGGGTACTTTTTGATAAACCAGCCTCAGTTCTACCCTTCCACTTAAAAATAAACCACCTTGCTCCCCAATAGGACATAAGAAGGAAGAGACAAGACAGCCCAAGCACAAAACCCCTGCACCCAGGTGTCCCCCTGGGACATTGGGAGTGCAGGGCAGCCATCACCTGTGGCTGGGCCAGCAGCAGGCACTGAGCAAGCACTGCCACTGCACTGAAGGCACATCCAACAGGCTTCTCTCTGCAAAATGGATCAGGCAGGGCACGCTGTGATGTGCTGTGCAGAATATATACTTCATCTAAATGTTGATTGTTCCAGGAAGAACTGACAAGCTGGTTTGAGAGCTATGAATTTTTTTTTTCCTTTAAATGACTTTTAAAGTTCATTTCTCAGGGGTAGAAAAGCCTTCCTTGTAGCACCAGAAGTGTAGCTAAGACCCCCAGACATATTTTTCTCACACACCTCAATTTTCTCACAACACAAACAGATAATACAATAAGTTTTTTACAATTTGTAGCTTTGCTCAAATATCCTTTTAGACTTAAGAATAAAAGTACCAATATGGCTCTTAAATCAGTAACTAGGTAGAACTTTGTTTAATTACCTGAGACTTTTCCTTAAGGGATCTGACAAAGTTCAAAACTGCATTTCCCAGGTATGTTGCACAGGTTTACTCTGTACCTTAGGGAGGTCTACTCCTCTCAGGCTGTGATTGGGACTAATAAGCCAACTAACTGTGTTGGAAACTCAGCACACATCACTGGAACATAATTTGGTTTATACAGATCAGTAGAGTAAGAATTTCAACATGCTGTTTGCAGACATTAATATTTACTGTCCTTATGTTACTAGGCAGTCAGCCTACAAAGAGAAAATTCAATAGTGGTGGGATCATCTCCCACTTGCATTCCCCTTTAGAGCAATTGTGATGCCAAGAGAAGTGAACAGGAGCATGCACTCCTGTAGGAGGAGAGCAAACTGTTCTTATCATCCAGGAACGAGCAGCAGTGTGGGACACGTTCCACTGGGCACACATGCCCGGGCAGCCCTCTGCTTCACCCGGTCCCCAATTAGCAGTGATGTTAGCAGAGATGTTTCCAACCCATCATGAGACAATTATTACTGCTAGGTCATACCAGCAGCAATTGTGTCAATTACAATGAGGCTGACTAGAGGTATTTGTTCTGAAATTTAGAATTACTAGGTCAGGACAATGCTCTATTAGTACCAAATCTCAAAGGTCATGTTTATTTTCCTGCTGGCTTGTGTATGATCACTGACAAGCTGTAAAGCAAGGATGCTTCCCAGGGGTCTGACTTATGCTTCAGTGCTGCTACCCAGTGTTCGGTGGGCAAAGAAAAGGGACCAGGAAAAAACATCAGCCATAACTTGCAAAATTCAAAGGATTCACAAGAACAAGCTGCTGTGTTTGGGCATACAAGAGGGACAACAGACCAGATGCAAGTAGTGAATATTCATGGAGCTATTTCTGTTTAAAAACAGGTCCTTCAGCCCAATGTAGGTTAAGTGACTTTGATAAATCCCCCCTCTTTGGAAGAATGACCATTTCTGATATTGAAGAAGTTACATCTTGTTCACTGAAGCATTAATACTTTAATAAATAACCATTGTTTCATGAAGATGAGCTGCTCCAAGTGTTTCAGAGGATCCACATGTAAATGTTTTCTGAGTTGGGTTGTCAAAATGGCATACGCTCAGACAGACACAACAGAAATTGTCACCATAGCACAAATTATGTCTAAAAGGCCTGCAAACACTGTGACCACATCTAATTCACTACCAGAGGAGGAATTTGTGGGAATGGAGGAAAAAGAGCAGGTGGCAGCTCTTGCCTAAGACATGTCATTGCCACATTCCCTTCCCAGTAAGGCTTAACATTATCCATACAAGCCTGTTGGTAATTATCCAACGAAAAAAGTGTTTTAACTCTGATGTGAAACCAGACCAATCATCAGGGTGAAGATGCATCACCCTCTTTCCCCTGTGCAAAATCTCAAAATATTTTCAGCATTGATTCTGCCTTCAAGTCAGACAAAAATTGACAATGCCTCCAGACTTTAAGAACGAGAGGTCAAAAGAGCAGTCTCTCTGCAGGTAGAAACACAATGCATCCTTGCTGTGGGACAAGCTTCTGTCACAGCAGATTTTCAGCACGGTGGAAAAGAAGGCAAGATCTGCTGTACTTGTGTTCATAAAGGCATGAAATATGCCTTCCTATTTGATGTGGGATGTCAAAGCAGGGTTAATTTACAAGTTGCCCCAACAGAATATGGCCACAAACATGACCCCAGCCCATGAGTACACGAGTACATGTGCATGACTGACAAAACTCCCTCCAAGTGGTTTGAAAGAGCAGAAAACTGCAAGCAGAGAGAAACTTTCTTTATTCCAATGGGCTTAGAATAGATGCAAGTCTTAATGTTCATCAGCACTTTTCCTGTCCTCAGTACTGACCTTACCATTGAAGTACCAGGGCAATTTAGAAGGGTTACTGAAGATAACCTGTTAAAATCACTTGAAGAACTTCCTAGTGAGTACAATACACCAGGTTTTCCCCTCCCCTACTTTCCTACTCCACACAAGTCTGCAGGCAGTGTTTCACTGAGCAAGAAGGCCAGAGTGAGGCCACAAAGAAATCTTAGAGGATAAAGACCAGGAATAAATACTTAAAGAGGGTCAGTTTTCCCTGCTAATTCCTTATCAACAGTCAAGCTGTAAGCTAAGGAGGTGTATGCTTAACCTGCAGAGTTGACCACCAGACCTTTTCCATTTTGAACTCCAGGGTAATTATTACATGAACTCATTCCTTAACATCATGATACTATGCAGAAGTCATCACTTAAGACTGCTTTGCTCTTTAGTGACCTTGCAGTCACTTCTTGCTCTGCTTGCAGGAAATCATGTGAAGCAGAAGACTACGTCTAGCAAATTGGTGACATTTATATGGATTTGGTGCTGTTCTTGTATAACTCAAGACAGATAAGAAAAATCAACAAAGTCCCTCATTATTCTTTAGTAGAATTCTGGTGAAATTCTTAATTCCAGTTAGAGCTTATTTTTTCCTCAGCTTAGTCAACATATTTTATAACAGGAGAAGTTGATGGTGGATGAGCTGCTTTGAAGGCTGCCTATGGAGTTCAGTGCTTTTGGCGAGAAAAAAGTTTGGTTACTGTTTGGTAGAGGCCTGATTTTGAACAACACTCACAAAAAATTAAGATATAAGTTACATAGTATACTTTACTTCCAAGCAGAAGAGAAAATATGAAATACTATTTGCAATATTTCTTTTAGGATGAAAAAGGAGTTGAGTGACTGCAAAACCTCGAGCAGCAAGATACTCCAGACACTTTAGCTGAAGATGATTAAGTCTGCAGAGCAAGAGTACCTTCTTTATTCCTATGGGAGGCCTGACTGGCTGTGCAAGTCTGGGGGCAGGATTAAGCCCCATGATTTCCAGGGATATGTTTATCATTTGCACATGTAATTCCATGAAAACTCTTGAGCATACAGATGGTCCCCTACTAACCTGCCCCGAATTTACTGTGTGACTTCATCACCAAATCAATGCATCAAGCAGATGTCTTCCAAGCAACCCCAAGTTCCTTCAAATTGCACTTCCCCCCCCCAGTACTCCATCTTGTACTTAGGGTTAAAGTCAAGTAAAAACCTGCAATATTTATTAAAATATTTACTAATTTAATATTTATTTATTTGTATTTAGACTTACCTAGGACATTGGCAAAGCTCCAAGATAAGCAACTGGATTCAACCTCTGAATTCCTCTGTTTAAAACTGAATATATTTGAGTTTATTTATAGCCACTATATCAATTTTATCTGATGATTTATAGAAATCAGGTCTGAGTCATCTCTCTGGAACTCAGAGTCAGCATCTATGTTACCAGCTTTGAACTTGCAGAATAAGGACAGTAGAGTCAGTAGGGTCAGTACTTACAAAGCAGGTTGCTGAGATGCTTTCCAGCATGGTAACAATTTAATAAGCGTGCTTCTTCCTAACTTTATCCAAGGCACCTACAATGTTACACCATTTTACAGCTGCCAAAGAATTTCTAGCAATGACCAGCCAAAGATTAGTTGCCTCAAAGGAACAGGATTCCAAGTATTTGTGATCACAGAGGGACAAGTGCCTTCTTCCACACCAGCAGCTTTTTGCTTGAGTTCAAAGTAATTTCTAAACACTTCCCACATGCATCAATTGCTGTGAAAGAGGCAAGCTGTACTCTGAGCCTTCACTTTGCCACTTGGCTGGTCAACTCTTATGAGAAGCTACATGCACTGAACAGGATGCAAACATGCAAAATGTACTTTCACCCTCATTTGGACCCTGGAGAGGTCACTTTCTAAGGAAATGGTGTTAACTGATATCATTATCATGTAATTATAAACAGAACATAATAACCTGAAGCTCTGGAAAAATTCCAAATACCAAGAGACAATCTTGCAGATAGGAAAAAAAAACACCAGAAGATCCCACTCACAGTGAGATGCTGCAGTACCATGGTCACTTCAATGGACTGTTGCATGCAGTTTTAAAAAAATGGGCTTTTATTTGGTGCCAGTTTTTGTCACCAACAAAAACTGTTCTGCCAACCAAACCCTGAGTCTTGACCTCCTACCATTTTGACCAGTCCACAGGCCGGAGTGAAAAGGGACCACAGCAGAATTGGGCAGACACTGCTGCTGAGGAAGGGCAGTTGAATGTCAATGGCTCAGAGAAAAAGATAAAATAGTTATCCCTGACAATAGGCTTTAAACTAACTTCGGTCTTCTCTACATGCACAACTTGATCTGTTTCGAAGTAAGACTCATTCCAATGCAGGACAAGAGAAGCAGACTCCACAGGGTAATTTCAGCTAAGAATCCCTAGATGGCCAGCTAGCCAAGTAAACCAGGGAATACAACACAGCTCAACCAGAAGAAGCTTTCAGAACATAAGAAGGATGAATTTTAGAGCACATCTGTACAAAACAGAGGAAAGGGAACAGTTCAGTGAGAGGTCTAGGTTATGCACCTCGTTCAATTTCAGGTACACGACAATACCATGGCGTCAGGCAGTCTCAGGGCAGAAGAGTTACTCAACACTAGACTGGGGATCACCAAAGAGAAAAGGAAAGGTGTGTCAACACAACCTGACAGCAACAGAGACAGCTGACAAGAACAAACAATACAAGAATGGACACCGGATCTCCACAGACTGCCAGGAGAAGATAGTTACAGTTAGACTAACAGGCTCCAGACTACACCCAGGTCAGTGCTATCCAGCAGGAGCCAAGGAAGATTCAGACATCAAGATAATCTCACCACTGCCTTAAAAGGAATGGAATTAATGACCACCAGCATGAAGACCATACTTTTCTGAAAGGTCAAACAGACACTTCCTGCCAAGCAACAGACCCTGCCCTTTAAGTGACATCAACAGCATCAAATGAAGCTTCCGACTAGTCCTTTTCCACTGTAACAAGCCACAGTTTTCACAGGGTTCTCAACTCAGAGACTCAAAATGATACTCTCGGTGACAACTCCCATCCACCATGGAAGGCCAGCTAAACTTATGCTGGTCACTGGCACGAAATAAGATGAGGACACGCTGCTCAAAGTGTTGCTACTTGGCCCAGCAACTCTAAAAGGATTTAGTCCCTCCTCAGCAGCATGAGAAGGAACCACTGGCATACAGTTTCTCTAATTCTCCACAGTCTTCTGCATTACTGAGGCCAGACAGATAAAATAACAGCACAGACTAAATGAGAGGAAAGGGCAGCTTTTCAGGTTTCACCTTAAATTACATTGCTCTTACTAGCCCAAGAAAAGTTTTGTCTGGGTTTCATGCTTAATTTTCCTGACACATTATGGTAACAAAATGAATTTGCTGCAGCTGCTGAACCTGCAGGCTCAGAGGGAATGTATCCACCCAAAGGACATACTTGACCTCAGGACTGCTTGCCACAGCACAGTATCCCCTGCATTGTGGCTTCGGGTGCTTACTGGTTATGTGCCAATTAAGATGAAAGTTTTGTTTACCCAGCAAAGCACCTTTATGAATGCATCCTGAAGGACAAGAGATGAGTTGGATTTCTGCCTGAATCAGCAAGTGTGGTCCCCTCTGTCTGTGCTTCTGCAGTAGAGGAGCAGCAGTGAGCACACATGGATGTCTGTGAGCACCAGGTACCACAATGGATGCCCCTAAAAAGGACAGACTGAACAGCTATTATTTAAAGTAAACAAAAGTTCAATCCATGCTTTCAAAAGCATCAGCACAGTTCAACAACAAAGGTGGAAATATGTAGCTGCTCATTTCAGCAGGGTTGGACTAAATGACCTCTGAAGGTCTTTTCCACCCCAAACTATTACATATGATTCTATGATAGTGCCAGTTCTGTGCTCCCTTCTTAATAGTTCTTAGAGGCACAAATGTGAATTAGATGAGAATCTTATTCCAAGACCCTCTCAATGCTGCTTAAAAAATTAGAGGAAATATAAACAGAGACACTTTCAGCTATCTTAAAGAATCCCCATCTAATTCAAATTTTTCCAATAGGAATTACCCAATTGGACTGATTACATTCAACTTTTGACAGGGTTCAGGAGAATTGTGAGAGACAGTGGATTTGATCTCCTAGGTTAAATGATATGTTCAGGCTGACATTATAATGCACAACAACATTTCCAGACATTCAAACCATGTAGAAAAGAACAGCTTGGCACGCATAAACCTTCCTGATGTATTTTCATTTGCCTTCTCAAAACTGTGACATCTGTGGTCTGAGAAGCACAAATGTGCTTTGGCAACCCCAGGCAGCTGCACAGAGCTTTGCAGATTTGGAAATCCAGCTCTCTCAAGAGAGAACACATTAGAAAACTTCTCCCATTTGACAACCCATGTGTCACCTGGCAGGAGGAGGTCACGCTCCCATGGAAGCAGGCATTGTGCAAGGGTATATTGAGGGCTGGTGAGTGTTGGGCAGGTGGTGTGCTATGGCCCACACAGACGAATATTTCCTTCTACTCTGGTCAAGAAGCCGCAGCAAGATCAGAAGTGATCTGAGTAATGGTTTTGTTATTGAAGGATATTCCTCAGTTTAAAGGAACCAGATAATTCCTGGTTTTGCTTTTATATTTTTCATAGACTTGAAGAATTACTGTAAAGTACCCAAGGTACCAGAACCGGAAGAAGGTATCTCTGTGAAGAAACTGAAACACAGACAATATACTACGCATGTAAGTATGAACTCTAGTTATTTATCTTTAAAACCCACATTTACAAAAGCCTGTGAAAACAGAAAGGTTCTCCAGGATAACAGGTTCTGTCTATTTTAGATAGCTGTTTATCAGGCTAGATTGTGTTTCCATCCTCATAGGATATCCCCTGATCTCTCTCAATCTAACCTCTCCAGAAGGATTCTGACACCCAGTAGTAAAAAACATGCTTCCAGACTGGTTGAACTCAGATATCCAGAGGCTCTGCTAAATATCTGAAGAAACAGAAAACTGCCTCTGCAGACCAGAGAGGCTGCAGGAAGAGAATGCAGCTCACAGATTCAGGGTCATCAGTGGGGAGGCAGAAGGTAATTCCATGGTTCTGCCTCATCCCACTGCAAGTTCTTTTCGTCAACTGAATCCAGAGTACAAGGGTAGCAGGCAGATGGTGAGAGAGAAGTCAGGGAGGAAAGCAGATGAACCACAGAGGAATATAACGTCATGCTGAGTTTCCAAGCCTGAGTTTACTTTATTGTGTAGATAGACTGTCTACTTTCCCCGTCTATATGGCTGTGAAGGGATGGAAAATATTGAATGCACCATTGTAATTAGAGAGCACATGATGGAGTTATCTTCACTGTGACTGATCTGTGTAGACACACAAAGTAGACCTTCAATACAAAGACTGGGTATTCTGTTTAGAAAAGGCATACAAGTAGGGAAAGACATGTACTCAATCCTTTCCTTACACACCAGAAAGGCTCAGCAGAAGCCTTATCAACATACCACAATAAGATGCAAACCAAACCAACTGCACTAATGTACTAATTTCCTCCCCCACTCTCAGAACTCAAAATGTTTTTGATTTAGGAAAAGTAATTTGTAATAAATGGTAGAAGTCACTTAGAAACCCCAAGGCTCCAAGCACACAGTTACACCATCAGCCAAAAACCAAAAAAAGGCATGCAAATACATAGGAATATGAACTCTCAAAATCCCTGATTACAAGCAACCAGAGGCACAGCATCTAAATAATTTGTATAAATCATCAGTCACCCTGTGAACAAACCCAACTATCCGAGTTTCATCTGTGTGCTCTACTTGGCTATAGTGCAGCAGTGCTTCTGTATTCAGGATGCCTGAATTATGAAGAATGAATGAGCCTTGAAACAATGTCTGTTTCTTTCATCAGTTCCTTATTAATGGTTACAGATAAAACAAATGGAGAGCAGCTTTTATCCTCGTGCTGTGTTGGTCCCCCTCTGGTGAAGGCAACATTAAAAGTTTACTTTAATAAGCTAACTGAACAGCATACTGAGAGCCACAATAGGATCTCTTTCTACCAGGTATCTTGCAGCTGTGTCAGAAGGGCCAAGCACCACCAAAGCAGACCAGAACACCATCAGCCTGACACAGACAATACACATACACGTTGTTTGAGCAGTTGTGCTGGCTTCAGATGTCCCAAAACACACAGCTGGCAATAATCTGGGAAAGTGGAAGCTCTTTTAGATGGGCTTTATGTTGAGACAAATCACTTGAATGATGTCTCAAGTTTCCAATTTAGTGGAGGTAGCAGAGGTTGTCCTTTGCTGCACTATTTTGACCACAAAGGCATCACTAAATAGATGTCACATTCTTTAACATCTTCCCATCTCATGTTTAGGCAGCTTTTCATTTTCATCTGAAAAAAGTCTCTATGAAACCTGATGCACCAATAAAACCAGGTGATGCCTGTCCCCTTCCCTCAACCTAGGAAAAAGGTTGTGTGACTGAAATGCTGTCAATTAACACATTAAGCAAGTCTACCATCTAAAGGCCAACAAGACAGTCTTCAAGACATGGAATCTTTTCTAATTCAGTGAAATTCTGACTCCTGCATGACTTATTTTGCCCCTTTCCAGCAGATCCAGTAATACAACAACATGCAGCATCATTGAAACACATCAGATTCTAGTCCTTAAATCCAGCTCGTTTTAACTTCTTTGTTAAGCCTGTATCATTCAGGCTGAAGCCTTCACACAACCTCCCAGCCTCCTTTGATACTCAGCTTCCTCTGAGAATCAACAGCATCCTGCAGCCTACCAGGTCCAGAGAGCAGCATGGGTTAAATGTAGCTTCGCCACAAGCCTATTTTGTGCTTGCAGCTCACTAGTGACTCTGCCTTTAGCTACAGGCCTGTTACAAACACACATCAAAACTCAGATTGTTTGACATCAAAAAAGAAGCTTCTGTCCATCATTTCCTATGCAGTTTCAGTTTCATAAATTATCCTCTGTGTTGTACAAAACATCATCTGCAGGAATCCAAGACAATGCCTTGAAAGTGTGATTTTTAAGGTACCAACATGTGTGACACACGTTGTTGCAATTTCACTGTTACAAATCTGACATCTGAAGGCACAAACAGTGGAATTCTGGCCATCTATAGAAGTTACTGCTAAATAGGAGCTTTTTTGAGTAGCTGTTGACAGTTACTCAAGCAGACTGCTTTTAGCTTCTACCTTCTCATAACCCTAAGCGTTATGCAATAATATTCTTGATAATGATTTTTTTCCACTGAGAATTTCAGTACATTTCTCTAACTTCGTGCTGCAAAGTGTCATCCACCACAGGTAAAGCAAAATGTTGTTTGTGAGGAGGACTTATTATTTCATCCTTTTAGAACAGCAGAAGAAAGGCTATTTTAGGAAGGGAAGAAAAAAAGACAGAACAAAACAAATTAAAAACAGTACACCCAAAACTTCAGCCAACCAGAGTTACACAGGCACGTAGCTGTACCACTGGCCAAGTAGTTTCTCAGATTTCAAGAAAGTCCCTTCTCATCCTATGGCTCATATTTTTTCAGATGATTCCCTGGTTGTTCACATCAACCCCACAGAGAGCCAGTCTGTCAAGTATTAAGCACTCAACCCTTCCTACAAACCTGATACCTTTCCTGATACACTGGACTACAGACACAACCAAAAAGCATCACTTATCAAAACACTGCTCTCCATAGCCCTACATGTCCACAAAGTCCAGCACATCTCCTGTTTTCTTCAATGTGCACCACTTGCTTCCATACTTGTATCACCTCTGTTTACAGCTCACAGTGACTCATGTTAGATTACATTACTCTTTCTATAACACAAAATTTGACACATGAAAATTATTTGTATCTCCTTTCTGTCTCTTTGAGAGATGGTATGGCTGCCAGTTCACCACAACAGTTTTAATAATTCATCTATCTCACTCTATAAACCTGTACTGTTAATGTTAGAAAACAAGAGAAAGACTTGTGTCTTCCACAAGTGGTTCTCTATGGACAGAACACACATAGCTGTGCCAAACCCTCTCCACAACCACCTTAAACATTTTAAAACAGCCACACTTCATACTTGCTTGCCAAATTGGAAAAAAAAAAAGTATGGGATGACAGGAGGAAAAAAGCCTACAAAAATCTTTTAGTGAATCAGTAAACTTGCAACACATTTTTAGGACATCCGAAATCCTATGCTAGGACTTCCGAAGGCAAAATTATTTAAGCCATTATTGGAGGGGAGAAAAAAACCAGGAAAAACCCCACTAACTTCAGTGAACATTCATAGTACAGGGTACTGACTATTTTGGCATGTTATCTCCTAAGAGCAAAAGCAATGGGAGGAAAATTGATTTGCTCTGTCATGCACGATGAAGCAACTGCTCATCTCAGGCAGTCACATTTTATTATGCTCTACCAAAGTGTAACACAGCATTTTCAGCATGAAGAAAACCTTCATGCTCTACTTTAAAGAGGCTGGAGACTCAATCTTTGGCAGTCATATGTTTAAATGTTCAATTTAAGCCAGAAAGGGACAATGGAAGGCAATTAAAGCATTTTTGAAATCAAAAAGCATCTCCTCTCTGATGTAAGGCAGATTAAAGTAATGTTTCAGGGTCAGACTATGATGTCTAATGGTGTCTGCACTTGAAGAAGGCAAAGTAAAGATCATCCAGTTCTCAGAGGGAATTCTCTTCTGTGGCTGTGTACAAGACCAGGGCCTGGGCTAACACTGCTCCACAAATACATCTCAATAGCAAACCCAATTCAGGGTGCACTGCTCCCTTCAAAGTCCATGGGAATCAAGTACCTAAAGATTCTGTGTATTAGGAGACAAGTGACTGTTCAAAAAACTACATCTCTCCCTATCTTCACCCATTCTCTGGCAGAGTGTCTGCTGTTCATTCTTTTTACACTGACCTAAATGCTTTCCCATAGGCAGCAGACAGGTATCATGGGCCCTCTCCTGGGCAATAGAGAGCTCAGTATGGGTATAATTCAGTGTATAATGTCAGACATTGCAAAGCATAGTGGGGGAAATACCACCAAGTATCACTTCTGCCATGAGGAAGAGATAAGGGAATTGTCTCATGCCTTCCTTACATGCAATATACACAAATGAAGGAAAGTACCAGTATCAGACACACGAGATTAAGTCCACCAAGACCTTAAAGGTGACTGAACCTTAAGTCACAATTTTCTCTCACAAGTTTATGGAGAATGCAGACAATCAAGGTTTCACTGTGAAGCATCATAGAATACAGATTTTTTTAGTATTTGGTTAACCTAATTTTCTAAGCAATTTGCCAGTTGGAAGAACAGCAGTATTATTCCATGAACAGATACCTAAAAGAGACAGAATTTCTTTGCATTGCTTTTAGAATTCACCTATTCAAGGTGAAATTTCTACAAAGGGGAAGAAGGGGAAAGAAAAGAATAAGAAATATTTATACTTTCTTTATTGACTTAAGCAAGGCTAAAGGTAAGTCTTTGCATTCTCTTTGGCTACTTAACTTGTTGAAAGGCTGTGCTGACCTCTGTCCTTCTACATTAAAATACGTGCATCTTCTTGAGATCTAAATACCGAAAGTTCTCAAGGACTGTTTAAGTGCAACTTCTCTATTCATTTATAAAATGACTTCACTACATACAACTCTCCTGTACCTCTACTGAGTTTCCAAATATAATTTGCTTTGAAGAAAACACAAACAATGTCAGCATGACAGATGTCATGTGGCTGAAGGCAAGAGGGAGAGCATTTGAGATTGAGGAAAACCAAATAAATCTTCTGGAGAACATTGTTAGCTACTGAAAAGAGATACAGTTTTTCAGGTACCATGGAGGTTCCACTCTAAAATTCAGTAGAATGGTAATAATATGATGCTCAAGAAAGTACTCAACCTTTTTTTTCCTCCAAAGAGGCCCTTAAAAATTCTGAAGAAATAATCTTACTGAAAGCTTCCTAGCTTAGTCACCTGGAAAAGAGAAGTGGTTCTCACTTTGCAAGGTCTGTTTCTTCTCTCTCTCATCTTCCTTCCAAACAGGAAGGCTAGACTGCTCCAGCCTAACATCTACATTTTTGCAAGCCACAACTGTCTCAACACTAATTACGGAGGTGCAAATGTATGATTCAGTACGTGGTTTCCCTGCTCCTTCTGGGATGTATCCACCATCCAGGCCAATGGGAGCTGATGCATTTCCCCAGAACTACAGCGGCAGGGCTCGAGTTCCAGTGCCTAAAGCCTTTGCTGTCACTGAAATGCCGTACAAAGATAAGTTCCACAAGCCGCAGAATAACCTTTCAGCTGCAGCTGAGTTCCAGAGCAGATATGTTCATCTCTATCACAGCCATGCACATGCTCTTCTTCCACAATCCTCTGACCAGCACAGTAACGTTTCACTTCCTTTTAGGTAAAGTGAACAAAACAAAACCGTGCCATTTCTAAAAACATTTCTTTCCTAAGGCAAAGCCTGGGGAAAACATTTAGGTTCTTGCTTGCACAAATACACAGTGTGTGCAGCACTGGCAGTGGCATACATGGCCCCAGGAGAGCGCAGAAAAGCAAGGGAATATGCAGAAACCCTCTCAAACCCAACCATTAGGAAGGGTTTGCTGACACAGGCACATACAACTCTACACCTCAGCTCAGTGACAGACCTCCT
The DNA here is from genome assembly GCA_013396655.1 of Campylorhamphus procurvoides. Taxonomy (NCBI): domain Eukaryota; kingdom Metazoa; phylum Chordata; class Aves; order Passeriformes; family Dendrocolaptidae; genus Campylorhamphus; species Campylorhamphus procurvoides. The sequence continues at coordinate 1,700,983 of WBMV01003387.1, read as the reverse complement.
GCAGCACTCTGAATATGCCACGGGCACGTGCCTATGAAGAGGCCCAGAATTTGCCAACTGCTGGAATGAGCTCTGCGGGAGGAAGGAAGACAGGAGAGGATAGTAAACTGGCACTGATCCCTGACAGTCTCTAGGGGCTGAAAAGAAAGCACTAATTCCCCTGCAATATGGGGTACCCTTAAAAATTTAAGCCTTGAAATGACTGGCAGTGCTACCCCACTGCAGTACCTGGTTATCTGCAAAGGAAAACACAAGCTGAGAGCTACCCTGGGGAACAGTAGAGTCCTGCTGAGGTGAGCTGGGGTGAGCCTATTGGATCCACCCATCCATCCATCCTGGAAGTCCAGGCTAAGAGAGGGTCCTAAGAATAAAGAGAGAGTATAGCCCAAAGCACAGCTGACTTGGTCCTGCTGCTGACGCCAAGTGCTAAGGCAAGGAGTACTCTTTTGTGATTTTCACATTTTGGGACCTTTACCAGGTCTTTGCTCTGCCTAAACCCGCTGTCTTCAAGCTCTCAATACCCTAAAGTGAAGCAGCCCACCTGGAGTTAACAAATCCTTTGACCAGCTTAGAGACAGTCTTGGCTGTTACATCTCTTCATTCCAGAATATTTCCATTACATGATTCAGTTATTTCTGTTCCAAGCCATGACAATAAATATGGGGCTGATCTCATTAAAATCTCCCAGAGCCTTTGATGTAATTTTAATATATTACCACACTTCTGTTCTTACAGTTCTCTTGGGCTGAAGTGACACAGTTTTCCAACTGCTCTACCCAAAGCAGGCTGTAAGACAGGCTGGCATGAGTCAGCTTCTCCCTCTGCACAGCAAAGCAAGGAGATCTTTTTTTAATGTTGTAATTCTCAACACAATCCTCTCTGCTTAATATTCACTATTTCCTCTATCGGGGAATAAGAGCTGCAGGTGCTTTACCCAATAGGTGGCTGTGCAGGAGCTACACCCCTGCTTCTGCACTGCTCTTTGGCAGCTTCTTACAGTGCCCTTCTTCTGCACACCTCACACCCCCTGCAACTCTCAAAAGCATCACAGTCACTCTCTTCCCTTAGAGGAGAAACATGGGACCACAGCAAAGTAAGATTAGCCATGCTATAGGCCATTTAAAGGGACTACCTCTCTCCACTCACTTTGGTTGGGGTCAAACACACAGAATGAGCCCCACTGATCCAGGCATCTGTGTTCAGTCACCTTTGGCATTCTGCTTTGAATGCTCCAAAACAAAACATGGCAATACTCCACAGCTGTTTCTTAAAAATAAAAAAACTTCTGCCAAAAGACAACAATTAAAAACACCACTGATATTTAACTACTCTGAAAATGCAGTTCTCATTTGTCTCTTGCAAAAAGTCTATCTTAAAAATAGGATCCTTTTTAAAAGTAAGGACAACCTATAAGGTACACCTAGATCATCCCATATCCCAATAGGGCTTTAAGGTGAAAACACACCCAAGTCTAACACATGAAATACAGGTTTTGGATACTAAGGAATAATTAAGAAAAAAAATTGCTGGAAATTACCATTAGGGAAACAACATGGGGGGCGGGGGGACAGGGGGTGAGAGTAAAACACACAGAAAAAACTACTTGCAGATTCATCAGCAAAGTCATCCACTGCAGCGTCACCCAGCAAGTGTGAGGTTGGGGGTGGGGGGAGAAGCACATTTATAGAACTAGTGTTTTTGACAGACTGAAAACATCCCAACACATGTTTTCAACTCCAACTGCAAGAACACGAGCAGGAAACACTATGCATGTTCACTTTACTGGATGGCACACCTTGCCAGTCAGTCCAGTGATTGTCACCGTGGGACATCACAATCCCTAATTCCATTCTGTGGCATGGCAGTGGTCTGTTCTTTAGCTGACCTGCAGCAAGGAGACTCTGCAGTAAAAAGACATTACCTCAATTTCCTTTTCCACAAGGAAAGCGATCAATATTTTATGATGAAAATTCCTGGCTCCCAGTCCTACAGCTCTGTACAGTTGATCCTTGCAGCAGTTCACACACTGCTGCTGTTTCTCATCCCCAGTCCACGTGAAGGGCAGATAAGTGTTATGTAGTCCACGTTTTCCAAAGACTGTAGGATTAGTTACTTGCACTTTCATTCTGTGATGAGAAGCCATAAAACTTTCAGATTGTTCAGACAGAAAAGAACTTTAGCCCTGAGGAACAGTTAAGTACATCCTCCTTTTGAGGATTCTGTGAACAAATGCTCAGCAAAATGTTGAGTTTAATTAGAGTTATAGATGAGAGTCCTACAAACAAAATCCCAGCTCTGCCATAAGCATTACAGGACATGAAGCGAACAGTGGGAAGCCAATATCCTGGGACTGACTGCAGAGGGGGGTCACAAGGACCATCCCCAACAGCCATGAGAACATCTCCTTCGCATGTGAGGCCATTCTGACCTGAAGACCTCCTTGCTCTACGAAAGAGGCTGTCACAGCTAAAGCAGCTGTGGGTGTGAAGAGAAGCAAAGCTGACTACACACACACATGGAAGGGGAATCTTTTAGCCAACAGATCCTTATACATCATATAAATATCCCTGAGCCTTGTCCATGCTACCAGGGATACATCAGAGTAGCATTGTACATACCATACCCTAAGCACAGTCAAGGATGTTTTAATCCATAACTATCCCTAGACTAATACTTTCCTAGTGTTGTTTCAGGGCATTACTTCAGTTTAAGTCACCTTTGGGTTCTGTACACGTCACACATACCTAGGGCTCCCAAGGGAACAGCCACTTTCTATCAGTAAGATCACTCTTCTGCTGGCCAAACTCAATACAGATCTCTAAACAGAGAAAACTGAAACATTATGAAAACTTTGCCCATCTAATTGCATGTATCCCAGCACAGACAACTATCATCCCTGACTGATTTCCCATCCTGACATGAAACATTAGCAAGTGGCTGATGTCAACCAAGCTTAAAAGGTCACCAGTCACTTGCTCAGTATTTAAAAGGATCTCGAATTTTTCACAGAATATTGCTGTCTTCTTCACACAGCCCACTAATGCAGCAAATTTAGCCCTCAAGACTTCAGAAGCTTTTTTGTTATTATTGCTGTTGTTTTTAAACAAAGGGTTCCCCAAGCAGAGATCATGCAACCTGAAGAAACTTATCAACCAACAGGGTCTTTTCAAACTCAAAACACTCTTCACTCTCACTTCTAAATCAAGTCCTTTGGCTAAATTTCCAGGCCATTACAAAGGGTCTTAGAATTGTGAGAGAGTGTTTTCCTCACATTTTTTAAATTAGAAAATTATGGAAAAGTAATTTGTGAAAACAGCATGAATCAAACAGTAGTGCTTGCAGTTCTCAGCCTTTTCAGCCAGCTCAAAAAGGTTCAGCAGGCTTTCCCTGGAGCCATGCTCCCAAAGCTCCCTCAGTGTTTGGCCTCTTTCCTGCCATGCACTCCACCTTACCCCTCTCTGGCTTTTCTGCTCAGAAAAATACTCACGAAAATAACCAATGAAACCTCTGCATGCTACAAGCTGGGGCATGATGTCGTGGAGAGGATCTGGTCATGCCAGGCAACTCTTTCCAGAAAAGGAACTGTATTCTTGCATTTTTATTCAAGACCAAACTCTCTTTCTTCTATCATTGCTCACCACCCCAAAACGCTCTGACAAAGCAGGTCACGTGGGTCCTTATATAAAACTTGGTGAGCAAGAAGGTTTCCTCAGCAGCACCACAGTGAAAGTGCTGCAAACCACATTTTGCAAGGCTGGGCTCCCTGCTCTTGGTAGGGGGATAAGCACCTAAGAAACCAAAGAAACTGGGCCACAGAATCTAAACTGAGGGGAGACTGGGCAGAGTTAGGCTGAACCACAGGACTGGAGGGCATGAGCTCATTAACAACAAGAACAACTCGTTACTTCCTACCTGCCTTATTCCAAATCTCCCACACCCAAGGAACTGATTAACTCTCATTTGGAAAGGCAAAAAACCCCGCAAGGCAGGGAATGTGCTGGGGGAGGCACAAGTGGGGGAAAAAGAAAAAAAAAAAATCAGATGGCCGGAGCCTAGTGGCCTACATGCAGCTGAGATGAAGGTAGACCTTTTAATTTTCCTTCCATGGATTTTAACAGCAGCAAGAGCCAGAGCTTACTCAATTGGCAGTCCTAAAAATAGCACTTGCCTAAGTAACCACACAGGACCACATGGGGCTCTATTTTCCTTAACTAGCTTTTGATCTAATGGAATTCTTCAGTTAAGTAAAAGAAGAAACGGGGTCTTTGTGGTGAAAGCACATGACCAGGAGTTAGGAGAACTGGCTTCTCCTCCACACTACATCGGATTTGTTGTTTAGTCTTTCATGCAAAACAATGTAGCTCTTAAAGTACGCCTCCACCTCAGACCAAAACCTGTGACTGCATTTAAAAGCTGAAACATCCGTGCCAGCTTTGCTCCTTCCAGCATGCCAGCCAGCCATGCAGCCAGAGCTCAATGCTCTATCCATTTGCAAGACAAGGATCCACACAATTAGCCTGCCTGCACTCCACACCTCATACCCACAGCAGCTGCAACAGGGCTGATATCAAGAAAAGGTTTGGTACATCTCTATGCACTGCATTGTGGCACTGTCCTCTGCACTTCTCTTGCCTCGCATAGGAAGTGAAAACAAACCTTCTTGTCCAGCACCCAAAGATGCTCAGATACCACAGCAAGCCAGCACAGCTGAAGCACCCAACGCAAGGAGGCAGAGCAGCAGCTCAGCGAGGCTGGGAAGCACAAGAGCAGAGCGGAAGCGACACATGCTGGTATTTCAAACAGTCAACAAGCAGCAAGTAACCTGGTAAGACCTCTGAGACCTTGACCAGGATAGACAAGCTCTGTCTTGCCAGAACCGGCTGCTTTCCTAAGTTTGCAGGACCCTACGCATTTCCCACACCCGGGAGAGGGCTGCAAGGGGCTCACAGATGAGATGCTTCCTCCCACCCTGTAACCTGCCAACAAAGCTTAACACTTTCCCCAAAGGTTCCCTTCCACCCCTCCCAGCCACTGCGTGAGCTGCTACAGCTGAGGGGTCAGGAGATGGGATTCTCCATCAGAGCAGGTTTAGACAGAAGAGACTGGACAGCAAGAGACAAGCTGACTGTAACAGCAAATTAACCCTTCTCTGGCTAGTGGAAAAGTGAGCCAAACCTAGGACAAAAGTAGGAGATATTTCAGCAGCCACACCGCAGAGAAAGGATGTAACACACCTGACAATACATTTAAACAATGCAAAACATCTTTCCCAATGCCTGCAGCAAGTCAGCTCCTATCCTAAAGATCTAACACACTCGGGCCCACAAACGCTTGCCAAGTTGTCAACATGGCCTTTGATATCAGAAAGCTTTGAAACCCCTGCCTTCAAGGCCAACACTTGCTTCTCCACCCTTATTTGCAATGCAGGCTGCCTGAAAGCTATAGAACTATTTTAACACCGAACATGCAGGAGTCTCCAGCGCAGAGCGGACACGTCCCTGGGAACTGCAGCTGGAAAACTAACAGGTCCCCTACTGCTACAATAACCGTAGCTGCGTAAAGGAAGACATGCCAGGATCGCAGGAAGCTCAAGCCTTCCAGCGCTTTCTGCAATCTCCATGGAGAGAGCGGGCCAAGGAGCACCTTGTTTAAACGCATGCTAAATGCCAGGGGAGCAAGGATGTGGGACAGGGCAGATAAACTGCCACCTTTTTCCTTAAAAATGCCCAAACAAACAAAAAAGCTTAAATTTAGTTTTGCACCAAATTGAGGCCTTAGTGTTTGTTTTCATTTGTGGGGGGGAAGTCAGTAAAATGTTACTTCCCCATATGTCAACAGAAAACCTGTGCATGCCACACTGCAACTCAAACATCACAGCTTCATGCTTTTTCATCTAGATGTAATCTCTATTTTACTTCTATTTCTTTTCCAAGGGGTAATATTGATGTAGTTGCGATTTTCCAAACTCAGAAGACATCCTCTTTCACCCCATATGCCTTCTGAGCTTCCCCCCTTGCCTTCACAGCTGAACACACTACATCCCCAGCCATTCTTCAGACCCAGAGGGCCTCCACAGCACACGAGATGCTGAGATCACATCATGTGCCACAAACCACTGGCTCCAACCATGATGGAGCCACAGGGCCACAGCCCCCAAAATTACAGCCACTCTGAATTCATGATTTCCTTCCACACACAGCAGAGCCACCCACCAACTGCTCCAAGTGCCCTTCTCCACAGACACATACAGAACAGGGCAGCATGTGCTTCAGTGGGAGTCTGCTCTTCCCACTGTGGCGCCGTAATTTAGGAGCTGTAAGACAAGCACTAAGGCTGGTTTGATCCAGCCTTTTACAAGCTTTACATTTCACACTGATGTTATCAGCCAGTAAATCATACACATTGCAAGCAAAAGAATTTTTTTCATGTTTTTCCTATATGTGTTCCTCTCAAATGAGTGTTCTGGATGTATTAATTGTTTTCTGTCAGTCATCTTTGCAATTAAGATCTGCTCCTTCCTTCCTTCCTAGTGTTGCCAGTACGTTACACAAAATTTAGTTGCTGACATGTTCCAACAGGGACAAGAGGAATGATCAGTGGAGATTAAAGCATACCATGCATCAGCCAACATCTCAAACAACTAACAAAGGAAATGCAAAACACGTTGAAAGGAGAGGTTTACAGGTATGGCAGCTCTCTCATGATGGTTGGCCCCAAGATCATCACCACTTCTGTCAGTTGTCAAAAGTGTTCTATGGTTGCATTTAAAAGAATGGCAATTAATCCCCAAACACACACAAAAGAAGAGCTCACAGTCCCTATCTCTAAATTTTATTAACTCAAATACAAGCAAGACCAATTACTTCTTACAAGGTCAGCTTTAATGTCTACTGAACAGCACTACAGGAGCTCTATTATAGGTTACACAGGGGCAAGATCATCGATAAAACTAACATGAAGTTGATCATGCTCTTATGGATTACTTTCATCAACCCAAATATCTAATCTGTTCTGCAGTCCTTAGGCCAAGGATTTGTCAAGGACTCCAAATCAAGAGCTTGTCAGGTCATAAACATCTTGGTATAAAGTGTGCTATTTTAAGAGACCAGCACCTATCACACAACTCCAGATGAACAGTAAATGAACCATCCACTCAATCCACAAACACAGTAGCTAGTGGTAGGTTTTGTTTTTAAATAAAGATGCTACTGATTGTACATCAGCAAGAAGTCAAGTCGCAAGGCATTAACTAGTGTGCTCTCATTTTCCCACCAGCAACAGGATTCTCAGATCCAAGTTTTATTGCTCAATAGCCACAGCTTCTGCCAAAAATCACAAGGGAGCCAGGGGGAGGGGATGGCAAATATGAAATGGGACAACAGCTGTCAAGGTAATTTGATAGCAGCAATGGCTTCTTGAACCAGTGGACACTCTAGAGAATGTGAGCCAAGGCCTCCAGGCATCCACAGAAAAGCCAAGTAAGATAAAGAGCTCGGTGAGAGAGCTGATACAGATGTCTGAGACAGAGGAAAGAACAAAGAAAGCCAAGGCCACCTAACTTCTAAGAACTTCAGTTTTACAAACAAAAAAAAAAATTTCAGAGCAAGTGTCCAAATGAACCCTCCCAGCCATGAAGACAAACCATCTTTTGTTTGAAAAATGTTTGCAAGTTTTCCCAGTACTCTTTCCAAAAACATCTCAAAACTACAACATCCAAACAGAGAAGAGGAGTGAAGAATGAGCTGACAGATTAAAAGATCAAGTCAATAACCTTCTATAGATTCAAATCTAGTTCAACATCCCCTACCAGACATCTGCATTATGAGGCTCACGTAAAGTAAATTCACAAGTCAATTCCTAATAGACCAATGCCCACAGTCAAAAGTTTTCTTCTTGTATCCATAACACAGAAAATACCCAAAGGAAAGAATTATCACTGGAAACCCTGAAAATTTCCATACTTTTAGTTCAGTTGCTCCACTAAATAAACCATCCCTTCAGCGACGAGTCATATCCTTTGGTGGAACAGTAAGACGACAACTCTTTTGCTTATGTCTATATGGCACCTGTTTTAATAACATAAAATCTATCACTGAGACGTGCCAAAAACACAGGCAAGCACAAACAGCAAGTCAGGAGCATGTTAGTCTGTAACAGGAGCAGCCAAAGGAGGTTAGATACTTTAATGATTATTCCCACCAGAAGGTTTTACTCTTCATTTTAGAATAGTTTTAATTTTCTTTATTTCATGCTTTAAACTTCTCCCATGCACCGAACAAGTGCAATTCTCTCACTTTCCCTCTCTTTCCAGGGCTTCTGGATTCTGCTCAACCACCCCCATATACAGGCTTGTCTCAGCAATCTCACAGGAGTCTGTAATAGCTGGAAGAGAAGAGAAAATAAAGAGAAGCAAACAGAAATGCTCATACCTTAGTTCTGTATTCTTGTCACCTGCTACAGATGAGTGACATACTAAGAAACACGATTACTGCCAAAAATGCATTTATGGGTACATGATGCAGATCAATTATCTCTTCATGTTGAAGTCAGCATTTTGACAGATACCAATGCAGTCAGTAATTTTTTTTTAAAAACAGCTTATTCTGATAGGGAAAATAAGAAACACATGACAACTGGCTTTCAGAATTTAGTATCAAAGTTAAAATCAGAACTAGTTTAACATTCAATTTTCTCTCAAACATCCTACTCAAGCAGAGCAATCACTGGCTCGTTCAATTGTGGCTGCAGATTTCACCACAAGCATTGCAGGTCCCTTACCCAGCCCTGGAGGCACAGTCTACTACTATTTTTGTAAGCACTTACTGAAACCCCCTCATCCAACAAAGGAGCTTTTGCCTTTAAGTGCTGGTCCTGCAGAGCGGACATGAGACATGGGAAGAGGCTTCCACAGGCACCCCGACCCTCAGTGCAAAGAGAATCCACAGAATGACTGCCTTGAAGCCAAACAGGTTCAACAGCCCTTCACCATCTCTGAAGCAAAAGGCAATTTGCTTGGTATGTCACAGATAAAACGAGCCTGTGTTGAGGCGAGGGTAATGAGACATCTACCCCATGCCACTTCAAAAGGTTAACAACTCAAAGGTTGCAACACGACACTCTCCTGTAAAGGCTGCCCTGCCTAGTCCTACCATCACTCCCTTCTGCTCCCTGTTCCAACACAACGGGATTAAAAATTAAGGACAAATAATTTTATTCAAAACTAGAACTCTACTTCTATCACATCTGGCAGCAACTTTTCCAATTAGACTTCTGAATTCACACTTTACCAGAGGATACCATTTATTCACCTTTTCATTTAGTCAGTCAAGGGAAGAACAATGAACTAGTCCCTATAACACTACCCCTTCCCTTACAAACCTAACACCTGGGAGAGGGATGAGAAAACAAATCACACTTTCACTGTCCCCATCACATCCATTTTCTGAATGGGACAACCAGGAAAACTCTCAGCTTCTCCATCCTGTTCCTTTCTATGTCAAAGGAAACAATGAAGAGCCATGATGGAGCTAGACACGTCATTATGAACAGAAAAGCACACCTCTTCATGCTAGCAAAAATGGTACCCTGGATCATGAGTCAACACTGAAATTCTGCAATAACAGGCACTTTAATCAGACATCAGTCCTTGACAGAAGCATGAAGAGACATAGTGATAATGGTATCATCAGGACACAGATTCTTTCAATTCTGTGTCACAGAGGCAAGTCGAGGCTAGAGCCTGTTGTGCACAAGCATCAGCACAGTGGCAGAACCCAGTCTCTGCCAATACACTTAGAAAAGGCAGGAGAGACTGAGTGGCATACAGAGGAGACTGCCTGCACCCCCCTGGAGCAGGGTTGGACTGTCACAAGGACAAACCTCACAAACACCCTCAACTGTAGACAAATAAAAGGCTGGTGGTGAGCTTTTCCCATATCACATCACCATAGATGGAATAAGGGGAAGAACTAAGCCATCCTTTTCATCCCAAATGGATTCACCAGCAGTGAGAACAGACTTGATTTATGTAACTGCATTCCTCTTAGCCAGCTTGCTCAAGAGTCCTTGGAACAGATGGCAAAGAGGAATACAGCTATGTTACCCTCTGGTGTACCTGATCTGTCCACGGTGCAAGAACAACCTTCCACTGGCAACAGGAATAAGACCTCAAGACTTTCTGGTTCACAAGGGAACCAAGGCTTTGGTTACCACCTTGGGAAAAAGGACAGCTACCTGCCTATCCCTCCAGGCTGGGAATTTAAGCACTAACAGCTATGCCACTTAAAGACTTGCTTACTAGGTTTTCAGCCCAGAAAAACAGAAAAATATTTAGTATATAATTAATCCTAAATTGGACATTAATTGAAAACTATCTGAAAACAAAAACCAAGTAGCACAGGATAAAAGGCTAAATGGCATCTCTGACACAGTAAGGAAAACACAACATATTAAACCCCTCTGTGTCAGTCAGAGGTTAGAAAGCACCCAACAATGAACTTTACAGCAGCAACTTTAGCAGCCATAAAGCTTCACAGAACAGAGCATTAACTATGGGCCATTCAACTAAACTGTGTCTCCACACACTTGCTTAGTGGAATGGCCTCCCTCATCTTTTCTGTTGCCACTGTCTCCTAGACTCTCTCTGGTTTTCATCACCTCCTGCCAAAAAACAATGCCAGGAGAACTACACATTGATCTGAAAAAGAAGACTGAAAATCCTAAATAAAGCCAAGGAACTCAGGGCAAGAGAAACAAAATCTGAGTCACCTGGGAAGGATGTCAATCTAAAGAAAGTAGCAACCATCATGCAAGGAAGCTGTTAGATGAACATTAAACCAAACTCCTATTATAGAACCTAAATTACAGTAGAAAAGCTGAAACATACCAGCTCCCACAAAACCATTCCGTTGATACAAGGGAAAGGGACAAAAATGAGTCCCCATTCTAAAGCAAAGTAACTGAAGCACAAGGAGGAGGCACCACATTCAACTGCAACACTGAACAGCTCTAGGAAAGCCAAAAACCGAAACCCACCACTTTATCCCTGCCCAACTCTCAATTCACTTGAAGCAGTTGTGCCCTTGATTTCCTTGGATCATTTTTCCATTTTGGAGGGAAAAATACAGGAATGGGAAGATTAAGTCTCCTGTATGCTTTAAACTCAGTTTTACAAGGTTAAAAAAAAAAACCTGTTCCTATCTGCAAGAATTTTTTCATCTAGTCATATCTTCAGGGTTTTTTAAGTCCCAATCACGCTCAAAGCCACAGAAAACACTGAGAGATGAGAATTCCTTTTGTTAGAATTGTTCACAAGTGTTACGACAGCAAGAGTTCTTGCTCCCAGAAAATGCTGCCTCTAACTGTGGGAATACACATCTAATCACAGCACACACTCATTCCTTGTCACAACTACTAACTGCAGCACTGGAGAGGATGGTTAAGATAACCTCATTTGTTGAAAGAACCTTAAAGCACTTCATTCCCTCCTAAATATTCACTCCAAAAACTGGCAGGACACCGCTGTTCTAGTGTTTTTCAAAGGAAATAGATGTAGAGCCAGATGCCATCCAAATCCCCAAACCTATCAGCTTCCTCATGATAGCTCCTGGCTCAGCATCCTCCTTCAAACCTCTCAAGCACTGCTCAAGGCACTCAGCTCTTTCTACTGATCAGGAGGTAGATGTAAGTAGAAAGCTGGGTAGCTGCAGGCAGCCCCCAATACTTCTAAGCATGTTTTCATCTAGAGATTAATTAGATAATGGGAACAATGGCAAACTACAGAGCATCATCAATATAAACTGGGGAAGTAAGAGACATTTCCTTAATTTCTCCACCCTATGCTGGGATTAATATAGTCCATATAGTGATTAGTTCCAAGGTGGCTCCATATCTAGCTGAATAAAAGAGCACAGTGATCTCTCTGCAAAGTCAAATACTTTAAATGCAAAACCATCAGGGATACAGCTAGACAACTTCCCTCTTCCTGAATATTTTCCCTGGAACTTTTTGGTTAGAACCTGTGCATGAGGTTGAGAGTTCTATTACTCTTGGAAGCTATACTCCCGAATTCTTTCCTTTACTGGAAGATGTGAGGTTGATGATTTGCAAAGAAGAAATGTATTACAGCCTCTTACCACTGGACCATGTTCAAACAGCAGGCAAGCAACAAGTTTAAACACAGTTTTCAGGCCAGTAATCAGAAACGAAAATGACCTTGACACTCAAATGTATGCATGTCTCCACTCCACCCCACACACTTCCGCAGTGTCTCTCTCGTAATAAAATAAAGCTTATTCAAAGATTACAGCAAAAACTGGAAAATTCAAAACAGCAGCTCTGGAAAGAAAAAATCCCACACTAACAGAGTCATTGACATCACAGCTCTCCTAGAAGACCTCTCATCACATGCACAGCAGGTTTGCCCATGCAGAGAAGAGGAGGAGAGACTGGGATTCCCGTCTGTGGTGCATCACACAGTACAGGGAAACCTTCAACCCCACCCTTCGCCCCAGGGCCATTGATGAAAGCAGGAAAAAAGAAAGCTACTGTATTTGCTTGCGTGTTGGCTGCACACTCTACAATTGCACTCAGAGGTTCAACCCTATGATTGGCACCAAGCAAGAGATTGCTGTAGATCTTGGAGACTGCATCCAGTAGGTAATTAAGTTTTTTCACTGCCCCAGCTGCCTTCCCCAAGCTCTAACCTCAGGGGATTCCCACGCTGGGAGCTTCACCCCCCACCAAGAGTGCCTACAGGATGAACTGTGCAACTTCTCCTTTCCCAGGTTCTCCTTGGAAGCCTTCAGACAACACAACCTGAATTAAGCCAGTAACATGCTAAACTAAACTAGTAAGTTACTGGTAAAGAGTTTCACATCGGTGATCTTGAATCCCCCCTGGGCCTTTCTCAAATGAACAGAAAGACCTACAAAACTGTCAGTCCTGATTATGATGGAGAGGCTGGTTTCATCATATGGAAAAGGAACAGAGCGTTCAGCATGTTGTGATCTCTGCAAGGGTCACAGGAAAATACAAACACACTAGTACAGAAGGAACAGAACCTGGCTTTCCTCTACATGTTATACTAGGAAGTCTCCCATTTCTCCTGCAAGGGAGCACTCAAGCTTTTAGTAGCTGACATTGAGTCTGAAGTACAATGTACAGTACTTTTATTGGGAGAAATAAACAGGGATTTTGATTTCTCCAGGAGAAATCTCATTCACAAAACTCTAGCAATTCTTTAACACAAAAAAAAAAATTACTCCCCATGAGTCGTGTGAAAGTCTTGAAATTTGCAGTTTTGAAATTAGCGCTTTCAAGCTTAACCATTCCAAAAGTCTCCAGGCAAACTTGAGTATCAACAAGAAGATAAAAGTTATTCCCCATGAGGTTAGGGAACCAGCACACAACAAGACCAGATCACATCTGTATAGCAGCATAAATCCCATACCTCTGCAACCATGTAGTCCCTAAAGCAAGCTGCTCACAGGTCTACTGCCCCAGCTTCCAGTGAGGCATTCTTTATTCTTCTCCTCTGCTGGAGGAAAAGGAAGACCTAGGCAGCAAAACTTCAAGGTATCTCGAGAGATGCTTTCTCTCCCACCTCCCACACACTGTGTCAAGACACTAAAATAAAAGCTGAAAGTCAAAAAGTCAAAGAGCTTTATCTGTACATACACCTCGGTTACACAGCAAGGGAAAAAGAAAACCACACAAACACACAGTAAAACATATTCCCTAACTTATCCACTTTGGAGTTAAGTTAGAGCTACTGCGTAACTCTAATCTACAATTTCCGCCTATTTTAAATAGCATAAAATGTAACTGAAGCCTCTTTACTAGATGCCCTGTAAGATTAACTGAAGGTCCATGTCTGCACTTGCTGTGTACGGGAATTGTAACTTGAAGAGCTGTGCTTGCTTCCAATGGAAAGATGTCCCAGGCAAGATAGGAAGAACTAATCCTGCAACTTGCCTAAAACCCACAGACACACCTACTTTCTACGCCAGATTGTAAATTTTTATCAAGAACAAGTTCACGCCGGCAGATTTTCTTCCTTTTTGTAGAAATCTAGAAATAGCTGACAAGCAATTCGCAAGCAGTAAAAGCCGGCAATTGATTGTCCTTGTCCTCACATAACTGCTGCATGGAAAGGGGTCCTGCAGGCTCACTTTCAGCCAAGGCTGCACTTTGAACCCCCCAGTGCAAAGGGTAGCCAGGATGACCTTCTGAAATCCAGAGGTGGAGTCCTGGAAGGAAACCAGAAATGGCAGGATCCTTCTTAAAACTGTTTGCTAGCAGCAGAGTATCCAACTAAGGCAGAATCAGCACTTTTGTTGCCCTCATTACTCATGAACAAATGATGAAAATAAAGCCTTGTCCATCTCCCTGAAGATCAACCACCATGAATGGCTCTATCGTATCACTGTAGGAGGAGATTATACCACTGAAAAAAAAAAAAAACACACTATAAAAAACCCCCATCTTGCTGTGGAAAAGAACCCCAAGGAAGTAGGAGCCTGGTCCTGATGGCACAGTTCACCCTGCAGAGAGCAGCATTACAACACCACTCTCATTTGAAGAGCAGATCCTTTTAGGGCTGCCAGCAAAAGAATGGTGCAATTCCAACAGAAAGCGCTACAGAAAACATAACTATACAGATCCTTTGAACTAAATGTATACACTCAGCTCATCCTCCAGCCCCTGTGCCTTTGGCAGGAGCAAAGCTCTTGCTTGGTTAATGAGCAACTGCAGCAGAGTCATATTACCCGGTAAACTCTTGCAGCCTCCACAATCACCAGGTTTCAGCTCCCAGATTGACAGGCATCACACTTGTTCTGTCCTCCAAAGTATTCCTTGATGAGAGGAGCTGTTGCATTATAAACACTGAAATTATTACATCAATTTACAAGCAAAATGCTTCAATATAAAGAGACATAATTAAGTCTCGACCACACAAGCTTTCTTAGCTTTGAGGTTTCTGTTTAATCTAGGGCTTAGATATTTTAAGGCAAGTTGTTTTCAAGACAAGTTGCTTTTCTAGTATTCTTTCACTAGTCCTCTCAAGCAGGTATCATCACTAGTAGGTGAAGAGCAAGTCTGACTCATCTTTAAATCACAAAAATAACCACAGACACCCATGAAAGAATCCCAATTTCCAACCTGCCAGCCAACCCAGACAGAGACACCTCTGGCAATACAGTTTGTGGACTATAACAACACAGTCCTCAGACAGCCCATACGATGTCCCATAGGCAACACAGAAACGTGGAAAAACCTGGAAGTTATTCTTCACTTCAGTGAAAACTGTCTGTCTACCAAAACTCTGGAAGGCTCCCAGGTAATTTTAACAGAAAACACAAGAACATGCGCTCAAAGGTCCCCAAGGACCCATACAAAGTGTAAAGCTACTAGAGACAAAGCCACAAACAGGGAACAGAGCACTGTTGAGTAAAGGAGGACAAAAAAGGAAAGAGTTAATGGAGACAATTTTTAAAGAATCGAAGACTCTTTGCTATTGGGAAGCAGGAATGGAAAGATAAGCTGAGCTGGCCACTATGTTGAGCACATTTGGTATATGCAACTCCAGTGGCAAGTCATTCAGTTCCTATCCAAGCATGATGGATCTCACTGCCGTCTCTCCTTCTGACATTGCAACTCTATGTTGCAAGTTACAGTCTCAAATAGAGACCTGATTCTTTAAAGTTCACTTTGTGAAAGACAGTGTATGGCTGCATGTCCTGGAGTAATAACGTTAGCAGGTTTTTTGTTGGGGTTTGGTTTTGGTTTTTTTAAGAAGCTATGGGAAATTTTTCCATAGACATCAGTTTCTTTGCCTCAACTCATAACAATAAGTGTTGCAGAATCAGAAGTTCATTACTGCACAAATAGCTATTTATAATACCAAAGGAATACCCTCACCTTTTCCAGGCCATCCATTTCTCTTCCCCACATCTACGTCTCTGTAAAACCACCTACACAGACCAAGAGACCAGGTCATCTCTTCCCCTTACGGCTCCTTAACCAGCTTTATTTTTCATGCCCTTCTCACAGGTACCTTGTACATCATCACACTTAGCCCTAGTTTATTCCCAGTATAGCTTCTTCTACCAGGAACTATTTGGCCATCCTGATTTCTTAGCCAAGGGAAAAGGTGGATTCCATCAGACGAAGGTTAATGATGGATTTATGAATCTCATTTATATGACTACATGTTGTTGAAAAGTGAAACAAAACCCCATCACTTGATAGTCCTGAAACGACTCAGTGACCTTGGCAGGACCCAGGCTGGATGAACCACCCGATCCAGACTGTTAGCTATGTGCTGTGGGCTGTAGCTCATTAGCACCCAGTACTTACACTCCCATTTGTAGTTGGTAGCTTGTATTTCAGGACCCTGTCAAATTAACAAGAGTGCCAGGTCACACTCAGCAGGGCATGGTTCAGGGGACTGCAGTACTCTATGTTGTTACAAGTTCCATTAGTGAAATTGGAAGGGACTCAATACTAGAACTGCAATTGGTCTCCTCAGACTGGCAATTGCACCACAGCTCTGTAGAGGCATAAAAGCTAAGAAAAAAGTGAGCTCTTGTTAAGTATTACTGAAAAAAGTATAGCTGGATGGTGTATAGACTCATTCAATGTACTGCTTGGCCACTGCTTTCATTCTCTGCCTACCTGATGGTGACTAGTGGCTGTAAGACTGACTTATCACTCTTACTATTAAGCACACATTGCTAAGTGTTTAGAACAGGTGAAGTAGTGAGACTTTGAATTCTCCAGGTCTTAATTCCTATGCACTAGAATGTCTGCCATCCAAGTGAGTGAGACAAAACTCTGACACCAACCAAACCCAGGAAGATGAGTAAATCACAGTATAGTGGCACTGATGCTCCAACTTAAGTGGCCTAGGAACTCCCAAAATACTCCCACTCACTGTAAGGATTCCTTCAATAAAAAAGGGAGGGGACTCAGGCTCACAACATGTATGACATGTGAGGTGGCTCACTCCCTCATTTCCTAAATTACCAGCTAGAGGGACACCACAGCCTGACAAAACAAAACCTACCTTTGGATGGCTTCATGCAGAAGCAACAATAAGAAATGTGCCTTTAGATCCACCTCTCTCTACCACTAGAACTACAGAGCTATTGACAGGAGACACTGTTGGTGTTTGTCTATGTGCCAGAGCTGACAAAGGTTCAGTATTGATTACACAAAGCTCACAGAGAAATAAGCATCTAGGGCTATTTAATAAAGACAGTATCTTTAGTTCCAGAACTTCCTGATCACAGCCTGATGAGATCAGTAATCTTCCATGGGGGACAAAGTAAGCTGGCTCTTTTCTAGCACTTTATCTAAGCAGCCACAGCCAGGCACGAACTGCTGCAGAGGATTCGCTATCATTGTCCTTATGCCCTTGGAGTCAACTGAGAAAGTGTTCTGCCCCTCAGAACCTCATGTTGGCAGCAAAAAAATGAAAGAACTGAAAACAAAACAAAAAACTTCACACACAAAACCCCTCAGGCCTGGAAGAATACCGCAATAGTTAAACTACCTGATCATTTTCCTGCACTAATGACCTTGCTCAGAAGTTGATACTGTCTCTTCACTCTATTCTACTCCAAAACTGGCCATGAAATGATGTACAGTCTGACCTGAAGTTTACTTCTGTGCCTATTACAGATAACCCTTACAGACATGGCTCACTTGTGGAGGAATTCCCTCCCATCAGCTTCAGTACCTGCAAGCATTGTTAATTTAGCAAACAGTTAAGGGGAGAAAAAAAGCAACTTATTGCGTTTGCTGAATGACCAGAGTTGTGAGCAATCAGTTAAAAAGCAATCAAGGAGCCATATCCAACATGGGGGTCAGACTCGAGCCTCTTTGGCCCAAGCCATTTAATTCACTTACTCCTCTCCCTGCCAGCCACCTGAACCACAGGTTTCTACTCTCAGCAGCAGAACGGGTCCTCCAGCTGGGGTCCCCACCAAGGTGAGGGTGAAGGAGCACTGCTGCTCTCCGAGTAGCATCCCTTCACCTGGTCCCTAAAGAGGTTCACAGTAGGGAGCCCAGGAAGAGCTGGAGCTGCTC
Source organism: Campylorhamphus procurvoides (assembly GCA_013396655.1). Classification (NCBI taxonomy): domain Eukaryota; kingdom Metazoa; phylum Chordata; class Aves; order Passeriformes; family Dendrocolaptidae; genus Campylorhamphus; species Campylorhamphus procurvoides. The sequence continues at coordinate 1,682,890 of WBMV01003387.1, read as the reverse complement.
CCCAATGCATTCCCCTTGGTGCCTCTTCCTCAGCATACCAGCAGGAGGGCTGCCTGCAGTAACCCACATCCACTCCTCTCCAGTGGAACGAGCACACATCCCCCCGGAGCTCTGCAAGGCCAGCACAGCTCTTGGCAGTGCAGTACCTGCGGGTGCTGCGCTGTCACACAGCCAAGAAACAGTTTGTCACGAGGCAACCCCCACCCCCACACGCGATTTTTGTTCTGGGAATAAATCTACAGGCATCGCATTCTAAGACTTCTGTTTCTTTGTGGCAAATTCCTTCCCACCTACCACGCCCCTACTCTTTTCACGCAGAAAAGTCTCCACACTGGACCTCCTCAACACCCTTCCCTTTATATGAATTTCTCCAAAAGGATCAGAGGAGGTGCCTTTTATTAGCCAAGCAGCCTACTGTTTTCCAAGAAAAAGTTTTACATGCCTTTCATAATTGCAGAAATGATTTCTGTAGTTTCTTCCCATTTCTCATAATGCTGCAGTGACAGGATTACATGTAAAAAAGGCTCAGGAGACAGACAACCTCCTCAATAACCTAGAAAGTGAGCATTCAGACCTACTAAATAAAAGTTACTCAGGCAAAGATTGAACTTGGATTCAGCAGGATGAGAACTCATAAAATTTGAAAGAAACCAGGAGAGAAGCCACCTACAAACCTGGATTAAAACTGCACTTGAAAGATAAGTGACCTAATTAAAAAAAAAACCCTCAGACCAAGTGACCCAATAACATGAAAAAACCCTCAGAGCAACAACAGTAATGGAGAAATTTGGATCCCCATGATACCAATTACTTGCTGTCCTACCTGCTTCCAAAAAGAGGATCTATGCACTCAAAAGAGGAGTAAATAGGTCTAGGTATTCTTCTCTGCACCCTCAAAACTAACAGCTTTATGTTTCAGGCTGCTGGACTTTGGGGTTTTTTGGAGGGGCAAGAGGAACTAGAAAAGAAATGGACAATTTTTCTCCAACATACATACTAAATATAGCCACCAAACATACACACTATTAAAAACAGACAATACAAGACCAACACAACCTGAAGAGAATATCATCAAACTAAACATGACAATGTTATTAGGAAAGAAAAACCTTTTAAGGTCCAGTTGGCAATGATTTTAATAAGGAATCTCAGAATTTTCTCAAGGCTGCCACATGATTCAGAAAAGAGCTCAAAAGTGCTGCATACAGTTATTGTGACTTCTTTGAAACATGTTATTAGCTCAAATCTGTAGTATAAAATAATAGTGGAGACAGATATAAATAAGATCAAAACATATGACTCAAAGTCCCCAGATAAGGAGGACTCCAGTTGAGAAACTGATGTCCTCCAAAGCCATCCAGGCCACCAGGAACACAGCTGTACAATGGCTTGCAGAAAGTGGGCCAATCTTGAAACATCAATACTACAACATAAGGCTTTTCAAGTTGAATTTTTGTAGCTCCAGCAGGCAGGAAGCTAGAAATAGAACGCTTTGGATTTAGAATCACACCTGCAAAGATCTGCCTGTGAAAAACACCAAGAGCAAGTGCCAGAGTGCATTTGAGCAGATACTTAGGAAAACTGTCAAAATGGAATAAAAAAAAATAATAAAAAAGGCAAGTCCACAGACAGTTCACTAGCTTCTTTCCAAAAATGACTTTGTGGTTCATTCATTCCCGGCTGCAGATTAGGAGCCAGGACACAAATCAATCCTGGAACAGGGAAAGTCTTACTCCCCTTTTACAGCAAGGGCCAACATCAGATTAACTGGGAGTGAACTTATTTCAAATGAGATACCTCTGCACAGATCAAAGTCAGGCAGGTCATTTCTTAGGCCAGTATAAAGAGTACCTTACACTTCCTTGCATTAAGTTTGAATGATTGAATTCAAGTAAGTTAAGCACTCAGTCTGCTCAACTTGCAGGCAAGTGGATTTGACAGTGCTGGTAGAGGTTTAAGGTCTATTCTTAGAATAGAAAGTTGCACCTCTTTGAAAAGCTATTTATTTATTTGAAAGTAAATCATGGTTTTTAGAAGAGAAGCTTGTTTGCAGACTGCTTCAGAAATCATGTTTATTCACACTTTAAGAGATTAGAGCAGCAAGGGAGTGGAAATGTGCTGCAACTCTCTCTTTAAGTTTCTTGCCTGGCAGCATAAAAGGCAAACAGATACCTATTTTGCAACTGTGGTCAAAGAACATTAACAATAGGCCCATGACCAAATCCTCCAGCTGTTCAGCCTATGCACCAAAGCAAATACAGAACTACCCATCTCATATTCCACAACAGCATAAGGATATATATCCTGCAGCGCTTGCTTTTAATCTCCTCCTTGTAAGCTTACATTCCATATTTAGGTTAAGAATGTTTTACTTCTGTCCAAAAAGTGAGTTACAAAAACACCACCTACCTAGCTAAGTACCAGACTTCATAAAAAAAAACAAAAAAAACAAATCCATCTCCTCTTCCTTAAATCAGCTGAAGTATTCAACTCAACAGCACAGCAGTATCACACGAACTGCCCACTGCACCTAGCAGTGGTAGCAGGGGCCTGGGTGTCTAAAAAAGACACACACACGAGTTTTGAAGCAAGCTGGCTGTGACAGAAGGTCAGTGTGATGGGAAGGGAATGATTAAGAACTGCAATCTTATTTATTTTCAACACCCTACCAGAGAGTAACATGCAATTTGATTCTCACCCTTAATTTGTACATTCTCATGGGAATTTGGCAAGGTTACTCTGAAGAAGAAAGTTGGAAGAGCTCTTGCAAAAGACACTGTGCTATGCCAGATCAAGCCAGCTATCAGTTATTTACATTCATTTCAAAGGACACAAAGGAAGCCATTTATTTCCACTATATCTGCACTTTTTAAAGAGAAACCAGTTAGGACAGAGCCAGTCCTCACACAGGGCTTGCCCACACAGACTAACCAGCATAGTGATTCTGGAGTAAACACTCAAGTATGCTCAAGCCAGCCTGAATTAATTCCCAGCTACAGAGACTCCACACTCACAGGAGGGAACACACACACATTAGGAAGTCATTCTGAACTTGTGCTACTGGGATCTGTCCTAGCACAGGCAAGAGTAGCTCTCTGGCTACCTGGGAAAATTATCTCTGGTCTGCACCTTCCAAGCCACCCAGAATTTTTAAGAAGCCTATGTTAAGCACCAGTTTCAGGAACTGTAAGGAGGTATATTTGGCTTAGCCACACTTGCAGGACTAAAACGCACACCTAATTCTCCCAGCCGGTAAATAAAAGGACTGCTGTGCTAACACAGAACAGAGCATCCCATCCTTCCGGACAGGGGAAATAAATCAATCAGTGTAACATTCATTTCTTCAGAGACACTGATGCAAACAGAACTACAAGAAAATGACAAGTCTCACTGCAGGTTAAGAACCCCACTGTGTTATCTGGAGTCTGAACAACAGCGGCTGGGGGGGGGGGGGGTGGGGAGGGACACAGCCCGCC
>WBMV01003387.1:1665099-1679325 GCA_013396655.1 Campylorhamphus procurvoides | reverse complement strand
GGGGGGGTGAAGAACCACCCTTCACCCGCACACGCAGCGAAACCCATCTTAACCAACCACCGGTTAAGTGACATCATTGAGTTTCCCACATCCCAGCTGCTGATCCTGCAGTGCAGAAACCACAGCCCAGGGAGGCTCTTCCTCATCTCTCCTTCAAAAGCTCCAAAACCAAGTAAGATTTCCTCATCATTACACAGAAATTGAAAGAGAAAGATAACCACTGCTCCACCAGTCAGTAAAAAGCAGGAGTATGTTCACTTTCCATCCACGCAGATGAAATAAAGACAAGGTAACCCTCCATATCCCCTAAACTGAGTTAAGCAGGAAGATCAAATGCCCTGCCGTCAAAGCTTAGCGTGTGGACAAAAACAGCACCTGAAATTTAAGTGGTAATTTAAACTTACTATCTAGAAGGACCAAGGTAAATTCTGCAGTTGATAAAAGGTGAACTCAGATACACCTCATTAGATCTCCCCTCTCAGGCAAATCATCTCCGAGGGACTGGGCTGCTCCTGGTGCTTTGAGCAGATCTCCCCCAACACTAACAGCCTGGAGGCACTCCAAACATCCTTCAGTTTTCCAGCACAGGAGTCCACACATCCTAACTGCTTCAAATTTCACTTAACCACTACTTTGAAAGCTCTTTCCTGCACAGGTCATATAGTACTATTGTTTGGCTTGCAGAAAGCAAAAGATTTAAAAAGGAAACAAACAAACAAAAGAACCACACGTTTTTTCCTTTCTCATAAGCAAGAGCTTCTAAGAATTAAGATTTGTCAAGTCAACACCTCTTACAACGAAGATGAGCCCAGAAAGTCTCAGTCCTGGTCTGACGCAACTAACATACAAGCTACACCAAAGAGGTAGAAAGGGTCTCTGCTGAGCCTGTAGTTCTGAGGCAGAGGGGAGCCTGGGGAAAAAGTGCTGTACCTCTGAACTGCAGCACCAACGGGTACTTTCGAATACATTTTAAGACCCTGAAGAAATTTACGAGTTACAAGATCAAAGCGTCAATCATAATAACTAGAACACAAGCAGAGAGCCGAGGTCTGGTGGCTGAGCCTATGAATGGAGCTAAAACGCCTTGTTTATCTCAGCACGTGTGTGCGCACTAAGCCTGACACACGCCCGAGCAGCCCACCCGCTCCTCCCTGTCAGGCCAGCTGAAAAAGCACCGAGAAGACACAGTCAAGTAGCGGGCATGGATTCCCGTCAGCGGTTCTCACTATAAGGGACAGATGAGTGGAAAAAGCAAGAAAGAAAACAACCTTGCTTGGCACCATGCCCGCACACACATCCCAGTGCAGTGGGGAAAAGAGGCCGGGGGCACATACCAGCCGTGTATCAGCTTTCTGGCCCAGCGAAGGAGCAGATCTGGCAGATGCCTAAATACCACTCACACACTGCCCTGAATGCGCCTTCCCACATCCCTCCACGAGCAGGAACCCCAGAGGCCCCTCTGCAGAGTTCCCTCGCTTCGAGGCAGATGCTGACAGCCACCACACAGCACCTCCCCACCACGCCCCCACCACAGGCATGAGCCCACCTTTTTTGAACTCCTCCAGCATGGCATCAAGCTTGGTGTCGTTGAAGACAAAGTGCAGGGGATGGTTGTAGAAGCGGGTGATGGTCTTGAGTGGAGTGCAGTCATCAGGATCCACAAATGCCAGGTCCTTAACAAAGAGCAAGTCCACGATGTTGGAGCGGTCACCCTCAAAAACAGGGATGCGGGTGTAGCCGCTCTCCATTATCTCAGACATGGTATTGAAGTCGAGCACAGCCTCGGCAGCGATCATAAAGCAGTCTCGGAGGGGAGTCATCACATCCTCCACAGTTTTGGTGCGCAGTTCCAGGGCTCCTTGGATAATGTTGAGCTCCTCCTTGACTAGATCATTGTAAGGGTCGGTGACCCGCAGCATCTCCAGCAACTTCTCACGGTTATAGACCGTGCCGATCTCCTGGCCCAGGACACAGTCCAGCAACTTGCTGACGGGGTAGGAGGCCGGGAAGGTCATCATCATGAAAAACTTGGTGAGGAAGATGGTGTTGGCGCCCACGGCCAGGCCGTGCCGAGAGCAAATCGCCTGCGGCACGATCTCGCCGAAGATGACGATACCGATGGTGGAGACCACCACGGCCACCAGCCCAGAGCCGGCAATGTCGTCCAGCAGGATGGTAAGCGTGGTGTTGACCAGGACATTGCCCAGCAGGAGGGAGCACAGCAGGTAGTTGCCCTGACGCCGCACCGGCTCGATGCGCTTGGCATAGTTCTTTTCTTTGTCCGTGCCACAGTTCTGCACGATGCGCAGCTCCATGGGGTCCAGGGCCATCAGGCCCAGGTTGAGGCCACTGAACATGCCCGAGAGGCACAGGAGGAGCGAGATGAAGATGACCTGCAGCCAGAAGGGCAACAGGAACTTCTTCTCCTCGCCCACGATCATCTTGGTGTCCTCGCCGTCGTGGTAGATCCAGGTGGTCTCACCCCAGGGCGGGGGTCCCGCCGGCCCCTCGGCGCCCGCCAGCCCTCCGGGAGCGCCGGGCCCCAGGGCGGCGGCGGCGGGGGCCGAGACGGAGGTGCACAGGTAGTAGGACTTGCTCTTCTCGGTCTTGCGCAGGGGCTTGATCTCGATCTCGATGATGCCCGAGGTGCGGCGGTTGAGCACGATGTGCGGCAGGATGATGATNTCCCGCCGATCCTATCGATCCCACAGCTCCCGCTGATCCCACCGATCCCACTGATCCTATCGATCCCGCCGATCCTATCGATCCCACAGCTCCCGCTGATCCCACCGATCCCACTGATCCTATCGATCCCGCCGATCCTATCGATCCCACAGCTCCCGCTGATCCCACCGATCCCACTGATCCTATCGATCCCGCCGATCCTATCGATCCCACAGCTCCCGCTGATCCCACCGATCCCACTGATCCTATCGATCCCGCCGATCCTATCGATCCCACAGCTCCCGCTGATCCCACCGATCCCACTGATCCTATCGATCCCGCCGATCCTATCGATCCCACAGCTCCCGCTGATCCCACCGATCCCACTGATCCTATCGATCCCGCCGATCCTATCGATCCCACAGCTCCCGCTGATCCCACCGATCCCACTGATCCTATCGATCCCGCCGATCCTATCGATCCCACAGCTCCCGCTGATCCCACCGATCCCACTGATCCTATCGATCCCGCCGATCCTATCGATCCCACAGCTCCCGCTGATCCCACCGATCCCACTGATCCTATCGATCCCGCCGATCCTATCGATCCCACAGCTCCCGCTGATCCCACCGATCCCACTGATCCTATCGATCCCGCCGATCCTATCGATCCCACAGCTCCCGCTGATCCCACCGATCCCACTGATCCTATCGATCCCACAGCTCCCACCGATCCTGTTGATCGCACCGACACTACCGATCCCACTGATCCCACCGACCCTACCTGTCCCACCGATCCCACCGACCCTACCTATCCCACCGACCCTACCGCTCCCACCGCTCCCGGGCCCCCCCGCCTTCCCCGCAGCGCCGCCCCGTGTCCCCCCGCCGTGCCGGTCGGTGGTCGCGCAGCTCCCCCTGGCGGCCCCACATCCGGACAGCCAGAGGGGAACAGCGGTGGGAGCAGCCGGGGTGGCTTGTGGTGCTTGAGACCCTTTAGGGGAGGTAAAACACCCTCCCAATCGTTTAAGGGCAGAAAAAAGGAAGAGTAAAGGTTTGCACAGGACAACCCAATGCAGCAGGGAGCAGAGCACAGCGCTCTGGGGCTGTAGCCACCACTCTTCCCTGGTCCCAAATCTCATTCAGCTCCTCCTGAGGGAGTTCTGCAGGTCGGCTCCTCCAGGGAGGTGACAGGTGTCCCGGAGCCACAGTGACTCCCTGCTAAATACACCTAACAGGAACTCAGGCACCCCTTCCCTTTCCCCTCGGCGTCAATGAGAGCATCACGGCTTTTGCCTGCTGCCCTCACAGCACTTTTCCTGCCTGCCGAGGGAGGACACCGATACTGCAGAGCTCACACTGGGACAACGGGATTTGGGGCATCTCTCCAGTCACCAAAACACCCAGACCAGGGCGTTGGACAGATTGTTTTGTGGTTCCTCATGCAGGATGAGGCTGCAGGACCTCCTTTTTTCATGGACTGAGGGCTAAAATCCCCAAGGCTCCACCAGCACAAGCAAAACCAGGCAGACAGGACATCCCCACATGCACAGTCTGCTGAGGATCCCTACTCTGGTGCTCCAGATCAAAGTCAAGTCCTCTTAGCTGCTTCCTCACAGGCATGCTGAGAATTTGGGAGAAAATAGCGCCATGCAAATACAGTGGTATTTAAGCTGTGGCCTTTTTCCATATGCACACAAGAGGGGGGACTTCGCTGGGGGTGCATCTCTTCCCAGGCAAGTTGAAAGGACACAGCAGAGACTTTTTAATATCTTTTTAATGAAGGGGCTTGCAGGTAGGACCCCCCCACCCCATCTGCTCTTCCATTCCTACTGGGAAGGCTGTCTTTGATAGCAGGAGCTAATTGCTGCAGACCTCCCAGGATGAGCTGTTTGGGGACTTTGAGGAAGTCTTTGTAAGTAATCGACAAAGAGGGCTACGCAGGGGGCATTAAACAGCCTCCTGGTGGTATATTCAGCAGGTACTTCCCAAGGTCCTGCCCGTGAGGTCATTCCACACAATTTCAGAGTTCCTCTTGCCTACTGGGTCACAGCTACTCCCAAGGCTTGTCTGTGAGGGACCCCTACCTGAAGCCAGATTAAACATGCCCGCATGATCCAGATAACATCAAAGACTCTGTTTTTTTAATCATGGCAAGGCTCTAAACCAAACAATTTATGAGTTTTTGTACACCAAATAAGTCAGGTCATAGTCTAATCCAAAGCCAAAAGGACAGGCTGGCAAGGTGACTTTCCAGGAAACCATATTTAGGGGCATTGTTTAAAAATTTCATCTCTAAAATATTGCTTAATTTCTGCCCTATTTTTCTGGCCAGATTAAGCATTCTGGGCTGATATGCCTGTTTCTGGACTTCCCATCACTGTGTGACAGTCAGGTATTACCTGACTGCTAATGCTTTTCATTCCAGGTGTTCTGGAAATGCCTCCTGAATACCTGGACACTCCTCAGCCACCACTGCTATGGCAGAACATCCTTGGCACTAACCCATGTTTACTTTTGAACCCAAATTTTATTGATTGCTTTCTATCTTCCCCCATGCCACAACAAGATGATATTTAAATGGCATAGAGGGAAAATTTAGTCCCTCCTGGAAAATCAGTGTGTGAGAAGGGGTGGAAATTTCTCATTTCCAAGCAGAGCTGCTCACCCAAGGGCTGCCCAACAGCCCCCAGCCTTTCCAAAACAGCCCCTGCAAGCCCAGGGCATGCAGGATTCATGCTGGGCAGCAGGAGAGCAGCCCATCACCTCCCACCGCAGCCTCGAAGCCCTCGTTCTTTGGCACTTACAGGATGGAAACAGAGGCTGTTCTGCTTTTCCAGAACCGCCGTATTTCCCTGAAAACTCCACAGGTGAGATGGCTGCAGGCGACTTGAGGCTTTCCCACTAGATGGAGTCCGGGGGAAAACAGAAACCTCAGCAGCGCTGCACAGGAAAGGAGAGAGCCATTCCGTCCTCCTGGAACGGGCTGCAGAGGAGACAAAGCATGGGGAGCTGTGCTTGGGGCACTCCCATCCTGAATGCGAATAAAGGGGAGATCTCTCTGCACCCTGCGTACCACGTTGAGTTCTTCATGGAAAAGCAGGGCTAGCTGAGCCCCCAGGAGCTGCCCAATCCTTCTTGCCCACCGCCCTGGGGAGATGCTCACCCCACCGGCAGTGCGCACGGACTCTGCCTGATGGATGCTTGCGGCTCCCTGCGTGTGGAGGGTTAGCATGGGGAGATCAAAAGAGGGAAAGAGCAACTGGGCTGCTTACTGCTGTGCCTTTTGCTTCTCAGAAGAATTTACATCAGAGCTGCAGGCTCCCCAGGACCTCAGCCTGGAGCCAGGCTGATACAGAGGGGGTTACGCTGCAGGATCTGGTCCTGTGAGGCGCTGGGCTCCTTTCACACCCCACTCTGCCAAGATGCCTTCTGCAAACAGCTCTGCTGTGCTCACAGGTTCAGCACCAGCTCACAGCTGCTGCCAAGCATAGCCAGACCTGCCGTCCCATGCACGGGGACCCACAACACCCTCCCCACAGAGACTGTTCCTGCCTGTATGCCCAAGCCATGCAGCCACAGCCAGCCCCACAGCAAAGGGACCCACAGGACAGCTCCCTGTCCTCACTGCATCCAGGGACCACCTGCCCCACCAGCCCCGACAGGGAAGCACAGCACCTCACAGGTCCTGTGACTCCAGCCATGAGCACGCAGCCTTCAAGTTCAGACATTTATTTGCTCTCTGATGAAAGACACACCATTGGGGCCCCATCCTCCTGCCTTGCTGGCAATCTGCTGGTGTGTGGGCACCACTTGCCACTCAGCAGCACCCTGGGGGACCACAGGTGCCACCAGGACAGCAGGCAGGACCTGGGGCTGCCAGCTGCTCCAGCAGCTGGAAGGGATTGCAGATCTTCTCCTGGAGGGCAGAGAAAAACCCAGAGCAGGATCAGGTCAGAGGGACACGAGAGGCATCCTGAGAGTGGCATTCCCCCAGCTCAAACCCTGCAACGCAAGCAGACCCTTCTAAGCTAACATGCAGCTTAGCTCCTGGGTCACTCCAGCTGCTTTTCCCTGCTACAAGGAGGAAGCCAAGAGCTTTTCTGGGACTTTGGCTCTGCTTTTATCTGAGAAATGCCTCCTGCTTGGACAGAGACCCAAGAACAGTCCTCCCCAAGTACAAGGCTGTGTTTCAGGGATACGCAGCTGCAGGGTGTTATCTCCCTTGCCTCTTCTGGCCCATCTACAGGCTAGAGGGACCACCAAGGAGAAGAGATAGGTTTCCAGCAGATAGAGTGCTTTGTACTGCAGGGTCAGGGTTGGCAGACAGGGCCAGTCTGCTCTCCCATCAGCAGCTGAGAGAGCAATGGGCAGGAAGGAGCTGCAGCAATGAGCCATCGCCTCCCTGGGGCAGGGTGTACACAGCAATTCCCCTCAGGAGAAGGATGTCTCCCCTTGGGAGCCCTGGGGAAAGTCCAGCTGTCAGCTTCACCAACCCCCATGGACATGTTGGGGGTGACAGGAGGGTCTCACACCTGGTGGGGGCTCTGACGTGGGCTGTGGTACAGTTTGTCCACACTCAGCACCAGGCACCAACCTTGGTGTCCCATGGGCTCCTGCCTGGCCCAGAAGCACTTGGGTGTCTTGGTATCATGCCATAGTCCCTCCAATACCCAAGGGCAACTCTGATGGCAGAGGACACCTCTGTCCATATCCCTGAACCCACACAGCTGCCTGCTACCAACCTTTATCCCCTTGCCACAGCAGCCCTGTGGTGCTGCATTGGACCCATCAGCTCGGATCAGGAACATCTCTGCAAATCTGGAGCTCCGCAAAATCGCAGCCATCTCAGCATCCACATCCACCACCTCCCCTTCCTGAGGGCAGAGGAATAGTCACAGGGCTGGAGTCCAGGATATGCGTCCCAGGGAACAGCAGCCACCCAGTCAGATGATGGAGGGAGCAAAAGCATCTTGGCCCAAAACCTGAAGAAACACCCACAAGAACCAAGCAGCTGGCTTCAAACCCTCTTGGGAAGCCACCATGGATGTCCTGCTTCTACCTTTACTGCAATGCAGTGCATGCATCTGTATCCCTTTTCTGCCCATTTGCATTCCTCTGGGTTCATACAGCCCCTCTGCTCCCACTCATCACCCCTTCTACCAAAGCTGGACCCCAAATCATAGACAATACTGCTGAGTAGCATGGCTTCATCAGCTTTAACCCATCCCTACAGACCACTTGGAATCCTGAGGAGATCCAGAATACCTCCCCGCACCTTGAAGGTGAAGTTGGCATCAAACACCAGCTCTCGCTCATGCCCCATGATCCCCCCATTGTAGATGACTTGTCCTGGTCCAGCCCGGCTGCCACTTGGCACCTTGAACAGGCGGAAGGTCGCAGAAACAAAGCGGCAGTCACCTACAAGGGAGAGGTTGGTTGGGCTGGGCACTGAACACCCACGCTGGGATCCAGTAGAGCCTGGGATTCCAGCACAACCCTCCACGGCTGCCCAGAGCTGACACTCCCTGATTGGACTCTCACCAATCATGCCCTCCAGCTCCTTGTTGCCGATGGTGATGGGGCTGGCGGTGACCAGGCACGGGGGGCTGAACCCCACCTCCTCAGCGATGCTGTACAGGTCTTTCCAGTACAGGGCTCCTGCCAGGCACTCCCCTGGCACGAGACCACAGACATGGGTGATGGAGGCAGAGGTCCAGCCCCCCATCCCATGTCACTTTCATCCCAGAGCTCTACACACCCCACAGCACCCTGTGCTTCCGGATGGTCTCGCTCAGGCGCTGGTTGGCATAGATGTCACTAAAGTACATCTCTCCCCCGGGCTGGAAGGCAGCAAGGAGTGAAGGGAGACCTCAAGAAGCAAAAGGACAAAAGGGGCAGGGAAAATTGGGAACTCCCTAATGCTACCTTGCTTGGGACCCTCTGCAGAGGTGCCCTCCTGTGGCCCCACCCTGCATCCCCAACTTGCTGCATCACATTTGCTGCTTCCCAGTGGCATCCCAACAGCAGGGTCACCCCAAGTCTGCTCTGCTGCCGCAGGCACAGGCCCAGCATCACCTTTAGCACACGGAAGGTCTCCTGCAGCACAGCCCTCTTGTCAGGGGTGAGGTTGATCACACAGTTCGAGCTGGGAAGGAGGAGAATGAGGCTTATTTGCACCCTCTTGCACCATTAGCACTACCAGCTGCTGCACATCCACCAGCTGCTGTGTATTTCATCGCTTCATGCACAGTTTTGAAGCACCAATTTGACTACAAACAGGGAATATTCCCAAACTCTGCCTTGGGATTTCCATTTTCTTAATATGTGCTTCTGAAGCAGGTGACCCAGTGGGATGTGGACCCAGGCCACAGCCCACAGCCCCGGGGAGCAGCAGGATTTGGGGGTGACAGTGCCCTGCATGGTACCTACATGACAATATCATAGATCTCGTCAGCCAGCCCAGCATCACCCAGCTTCTCCATGTAGCCAAGGAGGAACTCCACGTTTGGCTTTCGGTAGCTGAATTTATCCATGTGGTAGGCAATGTGTTTCTTTGCCACCTCAACCTGGCAGAAGAAAGGGAACAATGGTGGGGGGCTGCTGGGAGGATGAGGGGAAGGCCCAGCTCTGCACTGTACCTGGCTCTTGGTCATATCTATCCCGGTGACATGGCCCTGCTCCCCAACCAGCTGGCTCAGCAGGTAGCAGTCTCTGCCACTGCCACTGCCCAGGTCCAGGATCCGGCACGACGACAGGCACTCGGGGATCACCAGCCCACAGCCGTAGTACCTGGGTGGATGCTGAGCTGAGCTGGGCAGAGATGCCCCCATGGCGTGGCTGTCCAGGGTGCTGCAGGCCACAGGGACATAGCAATAGTGGAGAGACTCCACAGTTTACCTGGCCACCACCTCCTCATGGACATGCTCCAAAGCATCTCTCAACGCCTTGGGAAGGGGCCTGGCCGAGGTGACACATGCATTGGTTTTGAGGTCCTTTGACTTCTGCAGCTGTTTGCCATAGTAATCCTGAGATGGGAAGGACAGAGAACACTAAACTATGGCAAGTTGTGCTCTGGGAATTCCCCATGCTCCAAAACATGGGAGCCAGGTCTGTGCTCAGCCTGTACATGCCATGATGTCCTCCAGCACTGGCATTCGCATTTCCACCCAGCTAAAAACTAGACTAACATCACGCATTCCATTGCCCCCATCCTCCCCAGCTCCCCTTGCTCACACACAGAGATGTGTTTGTGCAAGAGGGAATTTAATTCCCATTTGCAGTAACATTGCAGGCTGCAGTCACCATTTCCCTGGACAAGGAGGGTCTTGGGAACAATGGCAGGGAAACACCAGGTTGCTCAGTGCCCCCATTTCTGTGGGCAATAGAAGCAAAGCTGCTGACTGCACCTGGCATTTCCCTCTGGGCCCTGAAAGAAGCATTATCCTCTGATGGCAGCCAGAACCCCAGCACAGCCCAGTCCTGGATCCCCTGTCCAGCCGCCCTGGCCCCCACCAGTTCCCGTCACGCCCCTCACCTGCACCTCCTGGTGGATCTGCTCTCTGCAGGGAGTTGCCACTGCAACGGGAATGGGAACATGAGGCTGGTGCCTAACACTAGAGCACATTTTACTCTCCCCCAGCAGAACCTAAAGAGACACCCCAAAACTTGCAGTCTAGTAGGATGCTCCCGGGGGCACCTGATGACACTTTCCCCCTCTCCCCTAAAGCACCATCCCAGCTGCCCTGGAGAGACAAGCCTCCAAAGCACACCTAGAGGGTAATCCCTCCCCTCCCCACTTTGCAGAGAGCCGTGGGGGTGTCCCCAGGGCGGCCCCAGCAGCAGAGACCCCAGGCTGCCATACTGTCTCCAGCTGCAGCGCCTCGGCTGGACTCTGCCCAGCCTGGGCTACACTCCGCCCCGACACCCTGCACCGCCCCAGCATCCCATGCCACCCCGGGGCTGGCTCCCATCCCAGCACCAGCTCCTGCCTGGTCAAGACTGCAGGCACATGGCCCTGCAGGGACACAGGCATGGCGAGGGGAGCAGGCCCCACTGCCATGGTGGGCACGATCCCATCATTCAGTTTGCACCTGTACCCAGACCCCCTAAACCCACCCTGCTGCCTGCCCGCCAACAGCTCTGCAGCTCCATGGTGCAGCCCTGTCCCTGCTCACCCCAAATGCAGGGAGACTCAAGTTTAATGCCACAGAGCACAGGACCCTGAAGGGCATGAGCCACCTACAAGTACTCGCTGCCTCTGTGAAGACCCCCGAGTTCAAGCACAATGGGAGAGATGGTGGGTCTCAAGAGACACGCCATCCCACTCTCCCTGCTTCACAGCTACCACCAGCAATAGCATCCAGCACACACTCCACTTTTATTTGGTAGTATTCAGGACAGCTTTTATTCCCAGCAAGAGAGTAGTAGCTTCTCCAGCAGCTCAAGGAAAATCCTTATTCCCACTGCAAAGCTAGGGATCAGGACACCACCCAAGCCAAAAATACCCACCAAGGTGCCTGGGCTAACAATGGCATCCTCATGGGGATGCAGAAGCCGTGGTGCCATCATGTGAAGCCCAAAGAGGCAGTGGCTCTGGCAGGGATGGTGAAATCCAGCCCAGGAGAAGGCTCTGAAGCACAGGAGCCAAACCTCAGCAGTGCTCCAACAGGAACGTGGCAGGCCAACACCTTGCGCTCAGCCTGACTGCTCCTATCAGCTGGTGAAAAGCACACTCAGGGAAACAAGTGCTTCCCCTGCACTCCAAGTGCTCCAGATAAGCAACATATCAAAAACAAGACACTGTATTTATAGCCTGGGCCTGGTGTTACTCCCTGGGATGTGAACAGGTCACTAATCTTCAACAGTGCAGTGCAGAACCGAGCACCCCAGCTCATGATGCTCTCCTGACTGCTTCCCAGCTAGGCCTTTGGATACCTTCCCAACCAGATACAAGCACACACCACAGCCAAGGCTGCTTCATCAAAAGCTGGAGCAGCAGCCCAGGAAAAGGAATGCAGTTGAAGGCTGAATGCAGCGCAGATGGGCTGGCAAGAGGTTGATGTTCCAAACTCTGGCAGAGAGGAAAATAAGATAACCTCCAAGCAGGATGCTGGCCAAACGATGTCCAGCTAGACCACTGGCAGAGGTGTGTGCCCAGATTCCTGGGTTCAGAAATTCTGGGCTTGGACTGGTACCTCAGCCTACACTGAAGCACCTCTCACCCACCCAGGCACTTGCAGTTCCCAGTGATTAACATGCCCTAAATAAACTGCATTCTGTGCCAGCTCTGTGGCTAAATACAGACCAGTGGCAAACTCCAGGCACCTGCATTTAAACCCCACAGCTCAACTCTGTGCATTTCTTGCCAGGGTTGCTGGTGTGAGCTGAGAACCTCACACTTTACAGAAGTAAGCAGACACAGGAATTGCTGGGGGGAGCAAAGTTTCAGGTGAGTTAGTTTCAGCCGGGCACAGGGCAGCGTTCCAGAGCAGAAGTGTGATGGAGGCACATGAGAGGGGGCCATGGGCCCAGAAACACAGATTCTGCACACATCCCAGCTGACATCCAGCATGATCCAGACATAGTTCTGAACCCTAGAGGCTGGAAGGGAGAGGATGCTTAGCTTCCCTCAGTGCCAGTCGAGATGTTCTTGTGCCTTCGGCTCCCCTTCACTTCAGCAAGTGACTCAGCTGGTCCTGAAGGTTTGATGACCGCTCGACACTGGGGACCAAGAGGAGATGCAGAGTGAGATCTGCTCCCCAGACTGTGCTGTGCTGCCTGTGCCCAAGGGACCAGAGCAGCTCAAGTGCTGACACCACAGCAAAGAGAAACCCTGGGGCTCCCCAACCCACCTCCATGTCCCCACAAGGCAAACCTCACTTTGTGTACCCCACTCTGCACAGCTTTGCTCCACACCACCTTCATCTCCCATCACAAGCAAACTCCCAGGCTCTATCATGTCAATGAAACAAAAGGAAGTTTTGGTATAAATCCCATCTCTTCACAATACTGAAACGCTATCTCGCTGGGTCAGCATCTGGTTCAAAGGAAACTGCAAACACCTTTCTGCTCTGCTTTCTCCCATCCCATCACAGCTACTCCATACTTTTTCCCTTTCCACACCCACACATGTCCCCCAGAGTGGTACTCACTTCTTCTGAATTGCTTCTTGCCTAGATAAGAAAAGGAAAAGACAAAAAGAGCATTAGAAAAACAAAATCTCAGTCACGGTGTTATGTCAAAGAACAGATACTTGAACAAGGGCTCAGCAGACACACAGAAATCCCCTGTTTCTGGATTAAGTCCTGAGGGACAACAGTAGCATTGGCTAATTCCCCTCAGCACCAGATGTGTCACACACACTCACGGGAGACACAGTGCATGGCAAAAATCTCAACTGCCACTCCAAAACAGCCTGAGCTGTACGAGTAGAACTGAAGAGAGCTGGAAAATACCAGCTCCAGGGTCTGCTCAGCCTTGAAGAAGAGGAAAAAAGGGATAGGTCTGTGTGCTTCATGCAAAGTCTTTAAGAAGAACAGAAAAGGACTGAGGGATCCACTCGGCCCCTGGGAGAGAACATGGTGTCCCCTACTTACTGGTACTGTAGATGAGTGGTTATTATGGCCATTTTTCTTAAACTCTGTGGAGAACAAAACACAGAATGAATGCCTGCAGAACCACAGTGCAAGCTGGCCCAACACCCCAGGGAGTTCCTCCAGCACAGCCATCATTGTATCACTGCACTGCCTACAAAACATCCCTGCAGGTATCTGTCAGCAGTGGCACACTTTCCTCTTCCTTCCCAAGGGCAGGCACAGACACAAGTGCTTTGTTTCAGCCCACAGTCCCTCAAGCATTCCAACAGAGAGGGCACAGCCCGAGGGCTGGCCAGGCTGCGAGACGCTGTGGGGCTGGTGGCACACAAGGGCTTGAGGAACCACTACATTATTTTGGCCACCAGACACAGTGCCTGAATTCAGGTATTTCACTTCAGGGCTCCGGGAGCACATCTGCAAACTATTCTTACCACCTTCCCCTGTTCCCATCCCTGGAATCACTGTTGCTCGAGAAGAACACAGCTTACATCTTCCGAGTGCAGGATGGCATCTTCTTGCATCACCATGTTTCTCGCAGCTTGACCCAGGAGCTGAAAGGCAAATGCACAGAGCAGGCTGTGAGGCAGCAGCTCCGCGCCTCCGGAGGCGCTGTGGCGGCCGGCAGGGTGACACTCGGGGTGACACCGTGCGGGGGACATCCCCAGGGAGCGCCCGAGGCACCGCCCATCCCCCCGGGGACACGGCGTGAGATGGGGGCAGCCTCCCGCTCCGCACCGCCGGAGCCACCGGGAGCACCGGGGCGCTGCTCAGCCCTGCCCGCATCCCGGTCCTGATCCCGGTTCGGCATCCCAGACTCATATTGCAGTTCCACATCCCGGTCCCGATCCCGATCCCGGTCCCCCATCCCGGTTCCCCATCCCGGTCCCGATCCCGCATCCCGGTCCCGATCTCAGTCCCGTATCCTGGTTCCCCATCCCGGTCCCGCATCCCTGTTCCCCATCCCA